>JAWWMW010000694.1:154273-166501 GCA_035048345.1 Echeveria elegans
ACGATGTAGGCAAGATGTCTTACTTTTGGACAATGAGATTTCATTTAATGAGGCTATAATCGAGGAAAGAGACCAAGAAATTCAGAATCAAATTGGCAAAGTGAATGAAATTTTCAAGGATTTGACTGATCTTGGTGTAAGGTCACACTAAAAATATCCCTGTGCATTCTTACCAAATTGGTCGAGGCTTCTTAAAATGTATCCCTCGTTTCTCCTTGTATAGTTATACCTCTTTATCACCTCCCACACACCTTTGGAAAAAAAGTACATTTATCTTGATTTAATGTGCTGCAATTTTCAAGCGCAGGTTGGACTGTGTGGTAAAGGCGGCTAGTTACTGATGATGGAAATGGAAACAAATTACAATAGAATTATACCGAGTGTTGAATTAAAGAGAAAAGATGCAGCAGAATTCTGTCCTTTATTTTTTGACATTCACTCTGAATACATAAAAAGATGTACAGAAAATTACAAGAGTCGAAAACAATTCACAGATGAGCTCACGAGTTTATAGAATAACACTTGACGTGCTCTGTTGCTTATTAATCCTCGACCGGGTATTAGTATTACCTATGCTTGATTCATAAATGCTTTGTTATTAAAAGTTTCATATTGTTTAGATACTTTAGATTAGATGTGTGGGATTTTTTTGTACACCTCACACAGGTGTCTCAGTTGAATCTGTGATATCTCTCATTGGATACAAGAGTTGTATCAATTAGTAATATAAATAGATCTATCAGATCATATGTTACCAATATATCATAGTTTTTCGTGAAAAGATGATGTTGATAAGAGGACATTTCCATATGTCACCCAATATACCATATACTATGCATATACTATAGTTTTTCGTGGAAAGGTCTAAACAAATGAATGATAGAGGACATTTTGGCATGGTCGGGGCGGCCTTTAGGAATGTTGAAAAGCTTACAATTTTAGCTTTGCATTGTAAATCATTCAGGTGGTAAGGGAGAGTAAATTATGCTTACGTCATTGATATACAAGTCTAGAGCAATCAACATGGTCGGGGGGGAGTATACGCAAATGTTGTTTATGATCTCCTATCTCCTGCAGTCAAGTATGAGCGATTTGGGAGTGAGATATCATTGATGCAACTGCAGCACTAGACATAAGTGCATTAATCTGAAAGCAACTTCTGTTTTCTGTACAGTTACTGCAACACTCTCATAATGCAGCAAAAACTACAGAGTATATATAGGGCCTGTAAATGAGTGAAGATAACAGATGGGTCAACATGGTTTCTTACTGGAATATTCAATAGCAGACTACATAGAAAATACTGCCGCTTATTTTAACAGTGTAATAGCAATACGTCTCATTGCCTGTTCTTCATAAGGAATATATATCAAGATCTCAGTTGATCTTCAACTTATTTCACTACTGAGTTGACGATCGACTTATTTTCCCCCCATTCTTTTGCTACTATTGTGATTACCATCACACATTATTATTTAACAGTCTATTTCTTGATTCTACGAACTTTCTTGGATCCCCAAACCTCCATTCTACCTGTCGGACATCCACAAGGTGCTCGGAAGATGAGTACTGTTCGGCCATTGATAGGCGCCATCTTTTTCAACTCAGCTTCCAACTCCTTGCGGTCTTCACCCAATTCAACAGGCCAAGCTCCAAACGCATCTTTAGGGACAGGTGGATAACACTTAACACACTGCTCAGTTTCCAGTTGGATATCAAATTCCACAGACTTCTGAAGTCCCTTACAAAACGGCTTCCCACAGTTCCTTGATCTAAAGGTGATATACAACCACAATCCAGTAGCGCCAAAGAATCCAACCGCGGGGCTCACTATGTAAGGCAACGGCACATCATATACCAAATCTGCAATCAGAAAGCACGACGCCACAAATAACCCAGATGCCTCTACAACCAATATCTTCATATATGGTACCACCAACACCCCAACCGCACCAACCACTAGAAACAACAACAATATATCTATAAAAGCCGATACCGTATACTGATCACAGAACGAGTCAGCTAAACCATGAAGCACGCATCCACGCCTGCGGCTGTTACAACACTGACTACTTCTCCTTTGGTGATGATTCTTCGCAGTAGCTGACGATTTATTCGACGCAGCTTTCTTCATATGCTGCTCATAAGCTCTACAGAACTCCACCAAGCTCCGACACTCCACCATCGGTAGACTCATCGAGCCACTCCAATTCACCACACTGAAATCCAAATTCATACATCACTCAAAATCCACAAAAACACACATCAATTTACAAACACGAATTGATCATTAGCAGCTACAGCAAGTCACGTAATTTCAAAACTGAATTAGATCGAAGAATCGGAATATAAACCTAACAATACAATCAAGGAAACATATCTAATTTAATCCGGTTGGAGTTGAAAAATACCGATTTGACGAATTCGCGACGAGCTCTGACGACGATGATTCAGATAGTCGGCAGCTGAAGTCGGAAATGGATGATCATGAGAAGCGACGAAGAGCCGCTCGGGAACGGATCGGAGTGAAATTTATACGATGGAGTTGAATCGGCCGCGGATGATGATGTGAACACAAATGAAAGGATTAAGGAAGTCGTGTCATGTGTAATTCGATGCCGTTTTGACGATGATGATCGAACTGGAACGCGGATCGGCTTCACATTTTCCGTTTCGTTTTGATCTAATAAATGATTAAAATAAAAGATACTGTAATAAAAAAGCGTCGACGTCCACTTAATGTTCATTGTTCAGGAGCTGAAACGACGTCGCGTAATGAGATGGTGTATGTAATTGAATGGTTTGAGATGATGGACTTGGTCAATTGACATATTGCAATTTGCAAGGAAGGTGTGATATTGTTATAATGTTTGCTGTTTTTACTTTTTAGTTTTTTTTTCCCAGTCTATTAAAATAATATTTGATCACTAGTGGATGACCTGTCGCCACGACGATGGAATTTTTTTCTATATTTTAATTCAATTTTAATAAAGATTTTCAATGTTTCTTTCTATAATTTTATTTTTGTAATTGAAATTTTTGAATGATACATATTTTTTAATTTTTGGAAAATAGTTTCATTATATTATTTTTAATTTTGTGACAACCCGTCATCCCTATACGTAAAAAAATTGATCAAATACTCAGTCCAATACAGTTAAATATGATATATATGATTAAAAGTTATTCAAAATACCATTAAATATCTTTTAATAATATCAATTGGTCAATATATGTACGGTTAATACGATTAAAAAATATTCAAATATTCGGTATAATATAGTCAAATATATTTAAGTAACAAATAGCTGGTAAAATACAGTCTAAGAGGGCAGAAACTCATATAATACAATCAAAACTTGTCAAATATACGATCACATACATTTAAATAAAATCATATACAAATAAATACGGACAAATATGGCCAAATACGAAATAATAGGAACAAATACGTGTGGATGGCATGTGGTGTAAATAAAAGTATGGGGAAGGGCATTTTTGTCAAATGAAGTTTTGTTTTGTCTTTATCCTTATTTTGTTTTATTATCATACTAGTGTATCGCCCGTCGTCCCGATGGGGAAGTGTCGTCCCGAATGCGCAATCGAACCAGTCAAATATGGGTGGGACTCGATCGACCAATTTTTGAGCCCGTGCGGTCTGTGTAAATTAAAATTTTTACTCGGTCGGGTCGGGCGTGTATTGTGTGTAAATTTAAACTTTTAATTTTTATGGGCGGGCTGGGTCCGTGTGGTCTTTGTATATTTAAAATTTTATTTTTTATACTTAGTTTTTAGTTTTATATTTTATATTTTAATGTTTTATATTTTAATTTTTTTGTCTAACTGTTTGATTTTTTATTTATAGTTTAGTATGTTATTTTGTAGATTATTGTTTATTTTTTTAATTCGAGAAAATAGCACATTTGTAATTAATGATGAAAGGAGGGATATTTTAGAAAATTCATATCTGTGCTTTATTCCGGTTTAGGCTTATTTCTATTTTTTCGTCGCTATATGTGTAATTGATGACATTCATGGATTGTTATTTCGTCGCTATATGACTGCCCGACCACCCAATTCTATTATATATATAGATAATCTTTAGCGACGAAAATCAGATCTTTAGGGATAAAAAAATTTTGTGGGTGTTTGTGTGTTGTGGATTGAATTCTGTTATTATAGTAGATAATCCCTCATTTGTTTAGGTTATTTTCAAAGTCACATTCATATGTTTTTTCATAAATAATTACACATATTTTTTCAATCATCAAAAAGTCACACTAATTATACTATTCCGACAAAAAAAAAATTTAAGAATTCTAAAAATGTAAAAAATATATACAATAAAATGAAAATTTGAAATTATGTACTATGTGAAAATAAGAAGTCTTAAAACATTAGAAAAAATTATATTTTATATGGTACATTGCTTGTACGATTTTTTTTAAATAAGTTACTCCTTCTGTCCTCTTTTGTTCTTCCTACTTTCCTATTCGGTGTCCCCTAAAGTTCTTACTATTTCCTTTTATGACAATTAATTCACTCTCTTTCCTACTTTATTTTTCTCTTACTTACTTTTATTTTATTTTTACTCTCACACTCTCATTATTCCTTAATTACCGTGCCATCAACCCAAACAGGAAGATCTTTTCAGAACGGAGGGAGTATATCTTTACTTATTTTGTACTTTTCCTTACCATTTCCAATATATTCATAAGTCATAACACCAATCAATATAAACATCTTCAAATTATGTACTTTTAGCAGACACATTACCTGTCCAAACAAGCATAGTGTCCATTCTTGGACCAAATTTCCTTGGTAGGGTATCCTTATAATTCTCATTCACAATCTTGTTTGCCAGTCGACCTTCAACTAGTGGCAACCATTTGTCCTTTGGTATCTGTTTTTTTCCCCATTTCACTGCTCAAACAAAGCCAATCCATTGGTCCCTTTCTCCTCTATAATTTGCCAATTGAAGCTTTAGATTAGGATGAACCTCAGCCACTGCCATTCAAATCTTCGCCAACATTACCTCAACCTCATCAGATCACTCATTTCTCTATCGCTCCGTCCAGCCATTACTTTTTTCCCCTTTCGCAACATCCAATTCTAACCAAGAGAAGCGCAAAGTGTGTCTACTAAGCGCATAAGTTTCTAGTACTATTTGGTGCGTCACAACACGTATTAATAATAACCATTGTAAAGATTTTTCCTTCAGTTTTAGTTGAAGCTAAATAAGACATTTTACAAAAGAAAAGAAAAAAAAGACATGTTTGGTAGATTCATGTCTTACTTTTTTGGGGTCAAGTAGATTTTTTGTCTTTTTAAAGATTGGACCTTTCATATCCACTCCATGTATATAACAGCACTTGGAACTTGCAATTGAATCATAAAGTTCAAATCTTTATTTGAAAACCTCAAACCCTAGATAGAGCTCAATCTCAGATCCATCAGCTGGATCCAATGTAAGCTTGAATCATTCACTTACTCTAGTTACTTATTTGTTCGGTCTCTTGAATGGAACTTCTTGTTCATGGGGTTTTTAGGGCTTTGATGGTTACACGTGTTAGTGTTCTTTTGGCTAATTTGTTCAACTTTTTATGCATTTTACAAACTGGGTTTCAGAGAGACATTGTTGAATTTGTTCAATTTGGTAGTTGAATTTATTTAAAACAGTAACAGATTGTCAAGGTTGTGTTGATGTCGTGATGGTCTGTAACTCTATACTGTGTATTGCGAAGATTGTGGCCTTTGTTGTTAATTAGGAAAACTGGAGTTGATGTAATTGGTGATTATAGAATAGATTAAACCAGATTCGAAAACTTCGTGATAATCTAATCGACAAGATAGGCACGGCAATGGTATGATATGCATATAGAATTTTTGAGTATATTCAGTTTCGGTGGCTTCAGCTAATTTCGATTCTGAGCATGGAAGAGGTCAAAAAGTGGCGTAGGATGATTGAGTTGTTATAAACTATATATTCGACTTTGGTACTTGTTTTTGTATACACTGCTTATTGAAAATTTCTTGGCTGGAAAATGGCTGCCTACCTTTCTAATAAAGTATTAGCTTAAGTTGTTGAGATCAGATTTGCTTGAGTTAGCTTCTTTGAAATTTTTTAAAAATGTGCAAGCAAGTCTCGGAACTAACCAGAGTCAACACTTGCAGTTTTGTTATGTTTTCTTACGTTTTATTAGAGACACATGGTTATCAAGAACAGCTAGCTGCGTGTTTCTATATTCATTTGACAACAATATCATTGCTGTGTATGTCGACACATTTGTTAAATATATCTATGGTTCTATTCTGAAGTTGCACGTTTTGATCTAGCAGACAACTGGTTTGTGGTATTGACTCGGTGATCTTGAATTAGATCTTGCAATCTTTTTATACGATGGGTTGTGTAGTTTCAAAGAAAAAGCGTCACACACCAGGCTACGAGGAGCCTACGTTACTTTCAGCTGAAACACCTTGTGAGTCGGTCAATGCTTCTGAAATAGAGCCTGCTGCATCTTAATCCAAACTAACCGGCCTTTTGTGATACTGAATCCTCTTGGTTAATTGTTTTATGTGTTGTAGTTTCGGTGAGTGAAGTAGAGGCGCTTTACGAGTTGTTCAAGAAGCTGAGCAATTCGATCTATAATGATGGGTTGATTCACAAGGTTTGAAATTGTTGACTCAACTATTCACACACAAATTAATGTGTGCTGTCGATGACAGACTCTTATTTTTCGTCAAAAACAGGAAGAATTTCAGCTTGCACTATTTCAGAACAGAAACCGGAAAAACTTATTTGCTGACCGGGTGGGTATTTAACTGGTCCCTATGTCTCGTGTCGGTACATCTTAATTTATTTTCGAAGTTAACAAGTATCTATTGCAGATATTTGATCTATTTGATGTGAAGAGAAACGGGGTGATTGAGTTTGGAGAATTTGTTCGCTCTCTTGGAGTGTTTCACCCTGACGCACCGGTTACAGACAAGATTGAATGTGAGCATGCACACAACTTGGTTCATAATACATCCTGAAATACAGCTGGATTGGCTGTTGGCAATCCATTGCGTCCATACTAATGAACTTTTTGGGGGTATTTCCAGTTGCATTCAGATTATACGACTTGAGGCGCACCGGATTTATAGAGCGTGAGGAGGTGACTTGAACAATTCTATTTCTCTTCTACTTATGGCTGCATAGTTCATATATCGTGAGTCGTGACTGATGCGTATGAGTAGTATTTGATTATTCCCGTAACTCAACAGTTGAAGGACATGGTTTTAGCCCTCTTGCAAGAATCTGATCTGATTTTATCCGATGACGTGATCGAAACCATTGTAAATAAGGTACAGAAAAAAATCGAAGCAACTTTATTTGAGAACTATACGCATGTTTGTATCCAAAAGATAAAAGTATCTAAAAAGTAAATGTTTTGCAGACATTCAGCGATGCTGATACAAAAGGAGATGGAAGGATCGACAAGGAAGAGTGGGCGGACTTTGTAAAGAAACATCCAACTCTAATAAAAAACATGACACTGCCTTATTTAAAGTGAGTATGCATACATACCCGCAACATCATTTCTTCTGAAAGTTTTTCAGATTAGATTATTAACATTCTTGTTTTTTTTTTGTCATCAAGGAGTATAACATTAGCTTTTCCGAGCTTTGTGCTAGCGTCAGAGGTAGAGGATTCGGACATATAGGCAGAATGCGAAGGCTATGAAACGAAACGATGTCCAAATTTTGCAAACTAGGAACATTTCTGCTCAGCTTCATATGAAGATGATATTCTTGTAACATTGCCCAAAATGCCAGGCAGAAGTACAGATATGGCCGGGAAGTCAAAAATCTCGTAACCGGCTTCCGAAGTTAAGGCTTAGAAAGCTGGCTGAACTCAGCATCAGTCAAACCACTTAACAGTGGAAGCAAACAATGAACAGATGCAGTTATGTGTTCTTCTTATTCAACAAAAATTACGCGGACTCGCATGCGAAGCGAGTGCTCTACCATATGAGCTACATCCCCGCCTCAAAGAAGTTCCTATAAGCGCCTTATAATGTTTTGACGTGTAACTAAAAGCTCTCCACAAAGACAACACTAGTAGCTTGACATTAACACAGTACACTTGATCTTGACATATTCTGATTGTGAATGGGTAAATTGGTACACTGCCTGGCGCTGAAGATCGCCATAGATCTTCTTGTTGTATATGTTTCCTTATTTGTCTTCATATCCTTCTTCCTCTGGACGCCACTTTATTTTATTTTTTTTATTATTTATTTTTTACTCTAATGGAAATATAATTAGATAGGATCCAAAAAGCCTGGATCATGGCGACAACAAGGGAAGAGAAAGAAACTCATAAACCAGGAGGAGCAAAAGCCCTGACAAGAAAGCCAAAAGGAAGAAAAAAACTCATGGGGCTAGGGAACGAAACCGATCAACACGGAAAACTACCCTACTGCACGATAGATGAAGTCTGAATTTTTCACTTTAGTAGACTGTCTATCACGGGAGGAGCGCCTAAGGGCACTCTCAGGCACACTGTGGGCACCCTTAACTCTGTCACCAAAAATGAATGCCCTGACCACTGATTCTTTAAATTATTATATGCCTTTCTGGTACCCAAAAAAGGCCAATTCAAGCTCATTTGCAGTTTGCGGAAATGGTATTCACTAATCTTGTAAACTTTCCTAGGAGAACTGTCCGAGACACACGTTAATGTCAGTCAGTGCATTGCATGTTCTTCATCTTCATGTGGCATTACATTGCCTCTAAACAAAGGCAACCTGGCTTCAACTATGCTGTGTTATTATTTGATACGTAGTTTCTTTTTTTATACAGCTCGTCTTCTTAATTCTATACCGAATCGGGCGAACAGTCTGTCAATACAAAGCTGTTGAGACCTTGCTGGTGATAGAGTGCATTCTATAATCACAAGAAACCAGAATTCTAAGTTGCATATATCCAACCATGTTCCTTTTATTAGTAAAAAATAAAGGTTAATTACTTTTAATCTCCATAGTAGTGTTTTTTATTTTTACCATCAAATTTTAATTTTTTAATTAACCATCCGTAATAACACAACTTTTTGTTTTAACTTGTAAATCATCAACTTTAATTATGATTAGTTCAAAAGAAACCTCCGAAAACAATAAAAAAGAACTAAAAGATCAATTTTTATTATAGAAATCAATGTTGTGAAAACAGACTCGAAAGTCGACTCGATAAGGTCATGGGATCACTGTTTCAACTGGGTCGACTCGGGGTCGATGCATGACTCGATTCGAAATTTTAAATATTTTATGTATTTGAACAATAATACTACATTTTTTGTATACACATATATTTATCACAACCACAAATTAAATGTCTATTATTCATTAAAACAACATCATAAAATCCCACTTTTAAAATTAAAATCAGTTTCCAATTCATTTTCCAATATCTTGTTACAAATCAAACTTAAGATTTTTAGTTTTTAGACGATAACGAAATAACAAATGACATGTCTTTAAACTAACCAAGCCAACAACTTAAAATAAATGATCTATGTAGACTTCTTTCATTGCAAAATCATTTCCAAGCAGTGAAGTTTTGATCTTCAGGAGAAATGTCATTTTCGTTGACAACACTTGCACTTTGAGTTGCGTCTCCCTTAATAATTTTTTCTTGCTCATCTTCCTCGTCCGAATTTACTTGCTCAATTAGAATTATCAATATAAGTATATGATTGTAATCAGCAAAAGTAAAATATCAAACATCATCAATGATTTCAATAAAACATGAATAACAGATCATACCAATATCATTCGGTTCAGCATAATCATATATATGTGAAAGATTTAATTGTACAAAATCACCACTATATTATATCAAGTATTGTTTTAAAAATATAAAATATCAAAATGAACCAAAGTCAAACAATGTCAAATGTCAAATATATTTATTTGACATTTTTTTCTATTTTTTAAGTTTGTTTATATTTACAAAGGTGGTTATCTGTTAACTATAATTTTATTCATGTAGTTAAGTGAAAAAAATATTTTATAGTGATTGTTTTGTGTCAAATGGTATATTATAATGGTGATTTTGTACAATTAATTCTATGTGAAAACATGAAGAACATATCATTCCAAATAAAAATGAATATGTTATTTTTATTAACCTAACTTAAAGATAGGTTCATGTACATGTGAAATATGACGTATAAAAGATTTGACAAAGTGGTTAGAAAAAGAGGATGTATGAGATTAGGTCTATGAATCGATTCCTACTAAACGCATATAAAAAAATTGTTCACACCGGTCGGACCGGCGGATCACTGTTTTTTAACAAAACCGACCAGTTCGACCGGATCTGACCGGTAAGACCCTACCGGGTACCGTCCAGTTTGATCCGGTTTTCACAACACGATAAAAATCATTAGAAAACATATATTTTAACCTTTTTATTTTATTTTTTACATTTTAATAAAAATAAACTGTAACTAAATGGTTGAAATTGAAAGATCAAATAAAACAAAAAATATAGACATCACATGCATCATTATTCAGAAGTCATAAACCTATATCACTTTGGTTGCTGTGTTTAAAGAAGCCTAATCCAAGTGGATTAGTGGCCAAATCAAAAGCTCACACACACATGCGCGCAACTTAAAAAAACAAGGAATCACGCAAATCTCAATGTTGACTTGTGCAACGTAGCTGAGGATATTCTGTGATCCGGAATCTGATTATTTTATGTGATTCGCATTAGTTGTTTGTGTCTGGGAGATGCCCCAACACATGCTCGGTCCGACCGACAACCACACTAATCTCCGGTTTATTTACTATAAATCCAGATCTTTGCTGAGCTAAACTTGGTAAGAACCGAATCATTCACTGGAATCGTATTTTACGAGATTCTGTGTTAGTGGAGACATCTACTTGCAACAGATCACAAGATTCCTCCCAAAATTAATTATATGCTTTGTGCTACTTCCACCAAAATGGGTGCCTTCCGACATGAAAATGCAAACTACGACGTCGACCATAAGTTGAAAACAGATGTTTTCGATTTTGATGTCTCCGTTCGATTTTTCTCTAACTTACCAACGTTTGATGACTCAATAGTCAATATCTATCTATACATATAATAGAACAGGGAGTGAGGGGTGGTCGGACATTCAAATAGAGATTGCACGTTTTACCTCTGTCTTTAAGTTTAAATTGACAAAGACCACATGAGTTCGACCCTTTAAAATTAAAATTTTAAATTTACGCAGACCTCACGGGCCCGTTTAAATTTACAGAGACTACACGAATCCAACCCGACCCATTAACATAAAAATTAAATATTTAAAATTTAAATTTACACACAACATACAGGTCCAGCCCATCAAAAATTTAAAATTTTAATTTACACAGACCACACTGGCTAAAAAAATTTATCGTACGCATACAAAACGACGCATCTGCGTCGAGACGATAAGCGGTACGGCAGTTTTATTATATATATAAAAGATTATCAAAATTTATTTCAGGGTGCTTAATTTATATGATAGCAACAAAAGTATCCACATATATAATGATTTCAATATCATTAGCATGTGTCGAATTAAATTCTGATACAATCAGTTTGATCAGATCAAATACATTGTATGTTTAGAATGTGACAATAATAAAAGATTAGGAAATGGTTGAATCATTAAAACTAAAATTACATTTTTATCACTCTCTCCATCATTAATCATAAATATGTCATTAAAATTAAAAATAACGGACTCGGTCCAACCCATTAAATAAAAATTGAAAATATTTAAAATTTAAAATTAGAAATTAAGCGGAAATGTGAATCAAATGAAAATACAGAAAAAAAACTCATTGTCACTATGTGGACGCAAGAATAATAACAGAAATGAAATATTAGTAATAACATTTACAAAAATCATGAAATCGACTGCATATGTACATTTTGACCTGGCAGCTTGAGCTTGACAGAACTCTAAATACATTTACAAAAAGCTAAAGAAAAAGACAATAACAGTGATTCATTCCAAAGTTCAAATTGCTAGTACAGTCAGCCCTCGTTATAACAGCGACTCTTATAACAGATTTGTCGTTATAACAGCTACTTTTGGTTAATACCATTTTTAGTAGTCAAATTTCTCCCGCTATAACAGGCTTCTGTCTATAACAGCTACATCCCTTTCCTGAAAAATCACCCTTCACTAAATCATCTCTC
>JAWWMW010000694.1:171113-183433 GCA_035048345.1 Echeveria elegans
GCATTTGCCATTTCAAGGTCTACGAATTCCTATACTTCAAGGTTCTTGTTTGATAATTTTACTTTGATAGTGAGTGAGTATTTGGATTCAAAAAGGTTGCACCAGGTTCTTTCTGATTCAGCTGAGCAGATTAGAGGTGCTATACGGATTCCTGAGGAGAATGGGAGGGTCCTTCCAGTCTATGTATTTGATTTGGATTATAGTTGCTTGACAGATATTACCAGTCGGTCTCTTTTAAAGATATGGTTATTGCTGTCAGAACTAAGAACAGTCAGACCGGGAGGCATGTTTTTACGCACACTAGAGAGCTGGACCGGCCTTTGATAGGGTCAATACTGCGGAGTATGTGGGGGGTGGCACCTACACATTTATCTTGGAGTCCGAGACATAATAATACGCTTGTGGATTATACTTGGAGTGTCGGCCAGGCACCGTTTGGGCCATTTTCGGAGATATCCTCACTGTCATTTGTACAAAAGGATGCAGCTAGGTGAAATTCTCTCCTTACCTTCTTCAACCTCAGCATTACTAGTGCAGTTGATGTTTTGGACTCGGTAGTTATTCATGGTGGGGACAGGAATCTGCTTAAACAAAGTGGTCATACTGAGTTTATTCAGAGGTTGAATTTGTTAAAGCACAAGCTGGAGAGAGCAGATTCGGCATTGTCACACTTGGATTTCGGAATGACTTTATATTTTCTGTGTTCATCAGACCATGATCTCTATGCTATTCACTCCATTGTGTACTAAGCCACCGAACAATTGGAGGCTACTCTGACTTGTTTCAACGATCCACCTATCCCTTGGGTTTCAGTTGGGATATCCATTGCAGCTTTTGTTTCTATATCTTATGCTTATATCAAAAGGGTCAAATTATTCAGAAATAAAAGAAAACAGTTCTAAGGAATGCATGGAGTTGGAGATTTGAATATTTCACAGATGATTACTTGATTCCCATACAACACATCTTCTTCACCTGGGAATTTAGTCGACGAGGGGATGCCAATCATATATTGTGGCTGTATTTTTGGTTAAAATTTCAGCTAAATACCGAGCTTATCTTTCTCATTTCATCTCCTCACATGATACTTGTCTTTCCAGGAAAGATAGCTTAATTGAAGAATCCCCTTGTGACTAGGTGATTTTGAGAGCATTTGGATTATCCTCAACATTTTCTCCACCGAACTTGTTTTGTATATTACATCATCTAATTGTGATACATTTTTTGTCCAAGGTTTGGATTTTTCATTTTCTCCATTGTGATTTATAGAAGTTCCATTTTACCTTGTCTTTCCACTGGTTTCTTGCTTGTGGCATCACTTGTGTCTTTGATATTGTGGTCTGTTTTGTAGTTGTTCGTTGAGTCTTTTTGTTGGCTTTCTGATGCAACTAATTAGTTTCATCCTGCCTTTCAATACGAATCAGCTGGTGTAGTAACATGTCATACAGATGGCCCATCATAGAGTTTATAGGAGCTTTACAGGTGCTTTCAGACTCTGTGCAAGTAAAAAGCCTAGAAGCACAGTAGGTGCATGCCTGATGAACGGACGTGGGCTTCCTGTGCTTGTATGCTATATGTTCAAGCCTTATGTGGCCATGGTCTGCAGTGGCGGATTATATCTATTGAAAGACTACTGGTAAGGATTGTGTGAAGCTGTCTTCAGCCTTAAAAGTCCTGATCCTTCAGAAGACATTGATTTCTGCTTTGATATGTTGATATCTATGGGTAAGCTCCTGATACTGCGAGGAAATAACTGTTTGAATCTGTATGTTTCTTGAGGATTGTTATTAGATAGAACTTGTTTGTCGATGAAGTAGTTACAGACAAACAACGTTCCTTCATTGTCTATATTTAAAAACTAAAAAAGAATGTGCCATTATTATAAAGACTTTTCGGTCAAAAGAATATGTATTTGCTGCCAGAAGATGCAATCCTTGGATCAGAATACTATTCGCTCCCGGTCTCAAAGTGTAAATGGCACCTTCTTGCTGGCTTAGTTTTCACTAAACCACACTCCAATTTACTAATCAGTGTGCTGCAGGTATTTCCTCCCCTTCTTCCCTCTTCCTTGCATATTTTACCATTTTATCTACTGTAGTTCGATCCTTTTTAGCCAGCCAAACTGTCGGGACGAACATTGCGTCGACTTCACGTATCGAAGATTGATAGCTAAAGTCATCCGTATCGATGTGTATCTGCTTAGGTAGTTTGAGAAGGCTGTGGCTATTTAAACTATTTGTGGGTCGTACTTTTAGTTGTAAGTCACGAAGATGACAATGTTAGAACTTTCTTTGAACAAGGTGCTGTATTTCGACAGATCATAACCTGATCGACAACAGCAGGCATTTACATCTCATTTTTGGTAGAAAATAAGGATTGCAAACATCTCTAATACAAATCACTTTATAAAAATTTTAAACACTTCAATTTAAAACGCTACGAGTACAAAACAATGATGAAACATTCACATGTACAAACTCCAGCAGTTGTATTTTGCCTTCCAACTCATTCAGAAACAGTTTGATTATTACACATATATTACGATCAAACCTCGTACGAATTTTGATTCAATCAGTTTGATTATTTTATTTGCTAAAATAAAGGGATTGGTCTGATTTGATTTGACGTTGATGGGAGAGAGTCGATTTTTTAAATTGATAAAATCGATTATGGTAACAGATAAGAAAAAAAATCTTAATAAAAGTGATTTCTTTTTTAAATTGTGTTACTTGAATTGACTTAATTGTTTTTTTGGTATTAAATATTTTTAAATAAATTGATTAAATACTGACCGTAAGATAAGACTAATGAATTGTCGTATTGTTTTAACACTTTCTATAATATAAATGAACTTTTTTATTTGATTCATCTCATTTCTTATTCATTAAAGATGAATTATTGTTCTAATCAACACGTGCGATAGAGTCAAGTAGGGGCTTTGATCGACAACGACACTAATCAGAACTTATTGGGCCAGGTGTCAGCCCAGTTCTTCATACACTGCCCCGACATCTATCCGGAGGGTATGTTGGTAAATATCTCTCTCATCATCTTCACTCACTTCGCCTTCCATTTTGAAACCCTAGATTCAAACCAGCTACGCAAATCGGCACAAAATGAGTACGCATGCAAACTACACAATCCGATTTTTATGTGATCCGATTTGTTGAACTACGTATTAATTTTTTGAGAATTTCGTAGGAGCTTACAATTTCGTGTCAGAGTTATGGAGGAAGAAGCAATCGGATTCAGCGCGTCAGGCGCTGGGGGTACCGTCACATCCCTCCATCGTCCGCCTCACTCTCTCTGACTAGGCTCGCTGTTTGGGCTAGAAGGCCAAGCAGGTTGCGTTTTTCAGCCTTTTGTTGATTTGTTCAAATTAAGGTTTTACACTGATGCTTCATTGATTTAAAATGTTCATTGTCATTGTCAAATGTTCATTTAGATGCATTTGGCTCCTCGCTGCAGCCTGGATGTGATTATTATCAAGAAAGACTGACGACCTCCGTTGGCAAGGTTAGACTCAGAAAACTGGTTTAATTGTTGCATGCCTGCTGGAATTGTATATTGCTAGTTGCTGCCATGTTTTAACTGAATAAGATTCTACTTTAGTTTTTAGGTGTTCGTCTTTATGGCGTGTTATTGATTGGTAGTCACGAATGCGATAACATTGATGGTTTAGTGGTGGAGCCTTTAGGCCTGATCATTCATCAAAATTCATGTACTAGATATTTCGATTCTTGTACTCTTATTTCAATTATCAATCAATAAAAAAACACAACGCTCTACTTCAACGACACTGCATAATCAGCATCATCACATCACCTGCCCGCGGTCAACAATACCGTTACCGTCTCTCCTACACCATAAAGTACGTCCCTTCTCCTGCCCGATCTCCATCTGTCCCACTCACGCAATCCTGACCGTCCACCTCATCGTTCTCCTAAACCCATGCTGTCCTCCTACTGTAGTTAGTTACGCTCAATAAATAAATATATGTGAATTTCCGTGTCGCTCATTAGATTGCATGTTGTGAAATGGACGGTCACGATTCGATCCCTCCTTTCCAAGATTTTTCACAAACGATGACGATGCCTTCTTCTCCTTGTGCGTTTTCTGATTTCGAAAATGGTGGAGGACGACGAGCTCTGCTGCGAAACGTCGTCGTTGAGATGCAGCGGCGATGCTGCGACGACAGAGATCAGGAGGCGGAGGATCATACCTAGATCGGCCAGTTCGTCCTGCTGTTTGGGTTTAGTGTTTTCCAAGGCGACGGAGGAGGATGAGGAAGCAGAATCGGAGTCGGTGGTCGAATCCGAGAGCGTGCCGAGAGGAGTGACGTTGACGACGGCGAGAACTTGGAGGTCGAAGTACGGAGTTGTGTCGATAATCGGACGGAGAAGGGAGATGGAGGATGCGGTTACGGTAAAGAAGAGGTTTGTGAAAACACTAATCGACGACGGAAGAGTCGGTGTCGGTGATTATGACTTTTTTGGAGTGTTTGATGGACACGGAGGGTCGAACGTGGCGAGATTTTGTAGGGAGAGGATGCACGTAGTTGTGGGGGAGGAAGTGGCTGCGGCGAGTGGTGGCGGTGGTGGGAGGATTTTGAATTGGGAGAAAGTGATGGTTGGAAGCTTTGGGAAAGTTGTTGAGGAAGTGAATTGTGGAGAAATGGCTACCGAAAAGATGAAGACCATTGGATCGACAGCTGTGGTGGCTGTGATCGGGGAGGATGAGGTTTTGGTGGCTAATTGTGGTGATTCTAGAGCTGTAATTTGCCGGAGTGGCGTTCCGGTCGCATTGTCGAGTGATCACAAGGTAAGGTAGTTTAATTTGCAAAATGTTGTAGATTTCTCATCGAGTTTTTCTTTAGTCATTGGTCATGTGTGTTACTTATTTGGTTTTAAGTGTGATGAATTTGTTGTTATGCAGCCTAACAGGCCGGATGAGCTTGAGAGAGTTGAAGCGGCAGGTGGGAGAGTGATTAACTGGAATGGATTTCGGATACTTGGAGTTCTCGCTACCTCGAGATCTATAAGTAGTTGAACATCCATGATAAGTATGCAGTTTTGTCTTGTGTTTCAAGGATGCTAGTAAGTGAATTTAACTATGCATGATCAGAACTTGGCGAATGAAGTTTATTTAAAAGAGTCTAATCCAGATCTTTTATATGATTATCCAATTTATATTATTGAAGATCCAGACGTAGCATTAGTTTGTGGTGAATGTGGGTTGAAAGTTGTCGCATATGCAGGTATTGTTATAAGATTTATTAGGCAAAACGATGTGCTTTACTATAATTTATTTTAGTTGCACTGTCGGACTTCAGGGGACTACTACCTGAAGCCATTTGTGATCTCAGAGCCGGAAGTATCAGTCTGCGAAAGAACCAGCAAAGACGAGTTCCTAATCCTAGCCAGTGACGGCTTATGGGACGTGATAACCAACGAAGTAGCTTGCCAAGTCACAAGACAATGTTTATATGGACGTTTAAAGAGAAGAAGCCTCGACAAAAAAGCCAACAATGCAGATCCAGACAGCCCCACTTCCCAAGTAAGTCGCGCAACAGAAGCCGCAGCATCCCTTGCAGAGCTTGCCATTGCGCGCGGCAGCAAGGATAACATTAGCGTAGTCGTGATTGAGCTCAATAGACGTAAATAGTAAGTTTATCTTTGTATTCTTCTTCACGTTATTGGACACTGTTGTTCTCGTCTGCTTTGACCTATTCGGAAGCTGTATAAAGAAAGTCATCGGTCTTAGCAGACTGCGTTGCTCCCCCGTTCCTCAATTTCATTCCCTCAGGCCTCATCAGGTCCGAGCTTCGTCTTGCCTTTTCATGTAAAAAAAAGTCGTTACATTTTTATAATACAGTCTAATGGTTGTTATTGAATATTTGGATTATTTGCTAGCAATCTGCATCTATCAGCATTTTGATTTCTTTATTAAATTTTCCTGACTGGATGAATATTTGAATTTTTAATTAGGAGACTTTGGTCTGAATTATTTATTACTCCTAGTTTATGGAGTATCTGTATTGTTAGATTTTGAATTGATCTTCAGGAAGCCGATTCACAAGTTTGAATGGGAGTTTCTGATTTGATTGTGTTGGCAATTTCTCGATTGAAACAGGCTGCTAGGAACATGATGGTCGACATTGGTGTGGCAATACCTGAATTCAATCTAATGCAGTCAAGAGTAGGCTATTCTCTCTCCTCTGGAAGAGAGCTGAATATTCTCTCTCCTCTGGAAGAGAGCTGAGAATTCAATCAGCTGTTGCTTGGTTGTGTTACAGTGATGGACGAGGCTAACAATTCGGAGGTAGCATCGCCAGAAGCTGTGGTGGATGAACTGGCTGAGAAGTTAAGAGGACGTATGGTGATTTCGTTGAATGGATCGGAGTGGAGGGATGCTGGACAGGCTCTACAGTTCGCAATCTTGCTGAGGAGAGCCTCTGGAAGGGGCTTTAAGAAAAAGTTGCTTATAGAGATGCTATGTGGGATCTGGAAGGTGGAAAGCAACCTGAGTTTCAGAAGGTTGAAGATAACACTCTCCTAGTTAAGTTCCATTCCGGAAAGGATAGAGATAAAGTGCTAGAAGGAGGGCCATGGACCTTTGAAGGAGAAGCTATGGTTATGCAGAAGTGGGAAGAGGGAATGACAGCAGATGATTTTAAGAGTACAAAGATCAATGTGTTTGTACAGATGTATGGATTACCATTTGAGTTGAGGAAGGATGAGGCTGCAAGGTCTGTTGTTGAGAGAATAGGAACTCTAAAGGAGCATGAAGGTAACGGGAGTTTAAGAGAATCAACTTATGGGAAGGAGTATATGAGGTACCGGATTGAGATTGACATTGACACACCGATATTAACTGGATTCTTCTTGGAACGCAGGGGAAGGAAGCCAACCTGGATCAGTTTGAAGTATGGAAAACTGCCGAACATATGTATGCAGTGTGGTGTCTTCACGCACGGTACTAGACAGTGCAAATTCTATCAGGAGGGTCAAGAGTTGGTTTACGGAAGATGGATTAGGGCGGATGATAGAACTGAAAATATTCAAATTTGGCCGGAAAGTACGGATAGAGGAGGAGCGGAGGGGAGTCAATCCGGTCAATTGACCCAATCTCCGATGGCGATTGACATTGAGGATCACGTGAAGGAGCCAGCTCAGAAGTCTAGTGTGACCCCAAATATCGAGAATAGAATGATAAAGTCTATGGGCAAAAAGGCTATGGATACAGAGCAGGCGGAAAAGGCGCTGACTTTAGGGTCAATTGGAGGAAAAGCAAAGGTAAAAGCGGGAAAAGAAGGAGGTGGGCTGGAATCCAAGGCCCGGTTGGATAGAAGGGGCCAAAAACCTGATCCAAGTAGTGGGGCTGGAAAGAGCGTAATAGAGGCTGGACCGGATATTGTTTTTAGAAGAGGGCTAATTAGGCGAAAGAGGGAGTTTGATGAGTGTAGAAGAATCGGGGGGAACAATGGAAAGAGATTGAAGGGAGGTGGTTTGGGAATAGCATCATCAGAGAAGGAAGATGAGGCACTGGAGGGTGGCTGTATGTTCGAAGATTGGGATGCTAACAATAATGGAAAGACGGGGCTTGAGACCAACCTCCGTCAGGAGCAATGAGTCTATTAATTTGGAACTGCCGAGGCCTGGGCAAGCCTAGGGCAGTTCGGGAGCTTGCCGATCTGGCAAGGCATAAAAGGCCCAAAATTATCGGTCTTTTGGAGACAAAGATCGATGGTAACAAAGTGAGGAAAATACAACATAGACTGGGATTCAAGAATGGTTTAGTGGTGGAAAGGAAAGGGTTGGCTGGAGGAATGGCGTTGTGGTGGAGGGAGGAAATAGAGCTTCAAATCCTTAGCTATTCGGAGAGTCACATTGACGCAAGATGGGGAACGGAGATCCAGCAAAGGGTAACGGTGTTCTACGGAAGCCCCATTAGTTACAAAAGGATGTCATCATGGAATCTCATAAGGTCGCTATACAATCAAAGTGATATCCCTTGGCTGATTATTGGGGATTTCAATGAGGTGTGTTTCTCATGGGAGACAAAAGGTCGGAGTATAAGGGGTGAATGGCAGATGAAAAACTTCCGGAATATGATATCGGATTGCGGGCTTGTGGACTTAGGATTCAATGGGAATCCGTTTACTTTTTCTAATAAAAGGAAGGGGATTATGGAAACCAAAGCGAGATTGGACAGAGCTCTAGCCAATGTCTCTTGGAAGAATCTGTATCCTTTTGTTCAGGTACTGCATATCCCTTGTATATCATCGGATCATTTTGCGCTAGCTATTGATTTGGATAGTAAGGTGGATTGGCCGCGGCCGAAAAGGTTGTTTAGGTTTGAGCCAATGTGGTTCAGGAACGAGAGTTTCATTCCCATGGTGAATCAGGTCTGGGCGGAGAATGATCATTCGACAGCTTCGTTGGGTGACTCTCTGGGCAGGATGAGTAAGAGAATTATGGAATGGAACTTGAGGGCTTTCGGTAATGTACAGAGTCGTATAAGATTATTGAAAGCTGAGCTGGAGGAGGTCAAACTTAAAAAGAGGGATGAGCTGATTATTGAAAGAGAAGAAAGGATAGCTAATGAATTAGACGAATGGAGGCTTAGAGAGGAACTGCTCTGGAGGCAGAGAGCTCGGGCGGATTGGCTGAGGGACGGGGACAGAAATACAAAATATTTCCATGCAAAAGCTTCCCAAAGAAATAAGATCAATTATATTCAGAGACTCAAGAATGAGAGGGGTGAATGGGTCTCAGGGTATGAAGGATTAAGCGACATGATTCAGGAGTATTTTAATGGGTTTTTAAATCAGATTCTGGAAGATTAATTGACTATTCTAGTTCCCAATTCAGCCACATCAAAGTTAGGATTTCTAGCCAAGCGAGGGTTGCGTTGGAGGCTCCATTCACTGAATTGGAGGTTCAAGCCGCGGTGTTCCAAATAGGCCCAACTAAAGCTCCGGGGCCGGACGGATTTTCGGCAGTGTTTTATCAGAAATGCTCGAACATTCTTAAGCCCGAGATGACTTATAAAATATGCAAGATGATGAATGAAGGGCAGATTGAAGAGGGCTTTAATGATACTGACATTGTCCTGATTCCAAAGGTCAAGTCCCCTGTTAGGATGCATGACTATAGACCTATTTCTTTATGTAACGTTACCGGAAAGATCATCAACAAAATCCTTGCTAATAGATTGAAACCAGTTCTATCGGACATTATTTCAGAGAGCCAGAGTGCATTTGTGCCTGGGAGGAATATTTCGGACAATTTCCTGATAGCTCATGAAGTGTCACATTTTATTAATTCAAGGAACAGAGAAAAGTCAGGCTTCTTCTCCCTTAAGACCGATATGAGTAAGGCGTATGATAGGATTGAATGGGATTTTTTGGAAGGTATGCTAAAGGTTTTCGGATTTCCTAATAAGTGGATCAGATTGATTATGCAAAGTGTATCTGCCGTCAAGTATAGAGTTAAGATCAATGGTGTCAAATCCGCTCAAATCATTCCGCAGAGGGGGCTTAGGCAAGGAGATCCCATCTCTCCTTTCCTTTTTATCATATGCGCTGAATGGCTTGCGAGGAAGTTTCAAGAGCACCAAGATAGCAGAAGGTTTAATGGCATAAGAATATGCAGAGGGGCCCCTGCGATCACCCACCTTCTGTTTGCGGATGATAGTATATTTTTCTCCAAAGCGAATGTGAGGAGCGCTAGAATTCTGAATAACTGTTTGGAGGAATATCAGTCTCTTTCGGGTCAGATTATTAACGTAGCAAAATCTGGGATTGTCTTCAGCAGAAATGTGGACGTGGTTGGCAGGAAAGGAATTATGGATATTCTGAGGATTGGGCAGACAGAATCACATACAAAATACCTTGGCCTCCCTCTGAGTTTTGGTCAAAGGAAATCTGAGGTGTTCAAGTATCTCATTGAGCGTACTTGGCAGAAAGTGATGGGTTGGAAGGAGAAGTTGTTGTCTTTTGCGGGCAGAGAAGTGCTCATTAAGTCTGTTCTAATGGCAATTCCGGTGTTTCCGATGATGTGTTTTAAGATTCCGGTTTCGGTGAGCAAGAGGATAGCGGGAATAATTCATCGGTATTGGTGGTCGCACAAGGTCGAGGACAGAGCGATTCATTGGGTAAGTAGCTTCCATTTGGCTAAGGATAAGTCTGAGGGGGGTCTGTGCTTTAGGGACTTGGGAAAGGTTAATGACGCTCTGTTGGCTAAACAATATTGGAAACTGCTGTCGGAGCCGTCTGCTCTGGTCAGTAGAGTCTTTAAAGCAAAGTACTTCAAAGAGTCCAGCATTTTGGATTCTTGCCTGGGTCCCAGACCGTCCTACGTTTGGAGAAGCATATGGAATGCGAGACGGTTATTGAAGTTTTGGATGACTTCTCCTGAAGATGGAAGTCCTTTCTGGAGGTTGGAAGCTAGAGGTCATTTCTCTGTCCGCTCGGCTTATGGTAAGCTTATGGAGTTCCAGAAGTTGGCTCACGCGGCTAATGTAGGAGAATGCTCGGAGAAGGAAGAGGTGGAGCGGTTTTGGAGAGCTGTTTGGAGGGCCAAAATCCAGAACAAGAACAAATTCTTTGTGTGGAGATTGTTCCATGAGGCGTTACCAGTTGCCCAGAGCTTGTGGAAGAGGCACATTGAGGTAGACCTGAAGTGCTGCATTTGTGGCTTCAAAGTGGAGACAATCAAGCACGTGTTTCTGGACTGCTGGTGGGCTAATTCTATCTGGATGGGGCTGGGGCTATCCGGTAGTTGGAGGTACCTAAATTTTGAGAATGTTCAAGAATGGTTATGGTATTGTTTTAAGTCATTATCTCCATTCAGGTTTGCTCTCATATGTGTTGGTTCTAGCTTGATATGGCGCAATCAAAACTTGGTTGTTCATAAGAAAAGAGGGTTAGAGATCGGGTATACTATTGAGTTTATCAGGATCAGAGTGTCATCCTTTTTTAAACCATCATTCAAGTTCTCAGTTTTAGGTTCTGGTGGGTCGGACCATTGGGAAGCCCCTGAGGGTATGACTGTTAAATTTAATTGTGACGGATCGGTTGTGGATTATCGGAAGAGGGCTGGTATGGGGGTGGTGGCTCGGGATTCTCTCGGTTTGGTGTTGGGGGTGAGGGCTGATTTTAGCGAGCGCGGTCATTACTGCGAGGATGCTGAAGGGGTGGCTGTTTCGATGGCCATGAAGTGGGCAATTAACATTGGATTGAAGGATTGTATCTTTGAGACGGATAGCGCGGCAGTGATCAATTGGATTCAGACTTATAGTGGGTGGGTGTCGTCAGCTTATCCTTGGGTTGAAGAGTGTGCGAGATTGTTGGCTAAGCATGATGGATGGAGCTTGTCCCTGATCTGTAGAGAAGCGAATGTGGTGGCGGACGGAATTGCCAAAAAAGCTGCTAGAGAGGAGTGGAAATGGAGCAATCCAAATGCTATTCCTATGTGGATTAAATGTCTTTTGTAGTGGCTGCTTCTGAGCGTGTTGCTCTGTTTCTCTTGTTTGTGTGGTTTGTGTTTCTTTTCTGAAGTAGAGTCATCAAAAAAAAAAAAAACTTGCATCTTGCATGTTACGGATGCACAATTCTAGGAAAACTACCTAACAAATTTAGATAAGAATCGTGTGCTCAAATCAACTCATTGCAAGACTTGCTTTGAAGTTTGAACTATCCCACAAGATATGGGAAAAAGTGGGAAGTAAAGAACGCTAACCTGTTCGAAAGATGATAACTAAGCTTCTGAATGGGAAAAGCTACGGACAGCCACGCTTTGGACAACCCGCAAGTCACGTGCTCTTATGGACAACCCACAAAGCTTTTCCAAAATTAAAATACCGATATTACCCTTCCATCCACCCCTCTTTCACAAACCCTTCCAGCAGAAGAAGAACAACGAAAAAATGGCTTAGGAAATGTAAATTCCATTTACAAAACATTACACACTGAACAAAAACTTGAGACTAGTTTTTGAGGCAGCGTTCTGAACGGCACGGTCACGGTCTGTGATGATCACCTCAGGCCTACATCAAGATAGAGAGCAATCATTTCAAACTTCCACCATTTCATACGTTTTTTGCGCTTCTGAAAAAAAAGGCATTTACCTGGTGCAAAATTTGTCATAAATTTCTTTTTTCAACGTCTGAAAAAACCACATTAGGGTAGCTTCTTGTTCATTTTCGACCCAAGTAAGTGCCAGTTGATAAGTTCCTAATGCAGATGCACCTCCTCCACGACCAATATTGCTAATGCCAACTGCATCAATCAGCGGAAACTTGAACATATTTGTTTT
>JAWWMW010000694.1:183533-194902 GCA_035048345.1 Echeveria elegans
CCAGCAGCTGCGGTTTTGTAAAAAACAGGGCAAAACTGAAACTCAAACTCAACATAAGGTAAAACTGAAACTGAAACCCAAAAACAGGGCAAAATTAATTTTTTTTCCCTTATTTACACTACACTGTATTTGATCAACTAATCGTATTTAACTGTATTTATTTGATCAGGTAGATTTCAAAAAAAAATTATAAAATTAAGAATTTAAAAAAAATTATAAAATTAAGAATTTAAAAAGATTATAAAATTAAGAATTTAAAAAGATTATAAAATTAAGAATTGAAAAATTAAAAATTGAAAATTATAAATGGAGCAAAAAAACATTGTAAAATTTAATTAAATCCAATGAAGACGAAAAAATATTCCCGGAGTGCAACTAGTTTATTAATAATAATTTACGCATCGCGTCTTCGCGAAGCCTCATCGCCTCTCTCTTTTCCAGAATTGCTCACCCGATCCTAAACATTCTTCCGATTCTTCATTCCCATCATCAGGTCTAAGCTTCATTTTGCCTTTTTCATGTATAAAGTCGTCGCTTTTTTTAATAGTATAATTGTTGTTATTGACAATTGGGGAATTGAATAGTTGATTGACTTCTGATATGGTGGTGGTAATCTGCATCCCTCACCATTTTGATTTTTTAATTAAGTTTTCCAGACTGGATGAATCTCTGAATTTTTAATTATGAGATTGTTTATAGTCAACAATTATTTTATTGGTTCTTTGATGTGGAGAGATTGTATTTCTAGCTTTTGAATTGATCATTTCAGCTCCAGGAAGCCTAGTTCACAAGTTTGAATGGGAGTTTCTGATTTGATTGTGTTGGCTGTTTCCCGATTGAAACAGGTTGCGAGCACCATGATGGTTAAAGACACTGCGATGGTGAGACCTGTAATCAATCCAATGCAGGTCAAGAAAGAGGATGGTGTCGGGTATTGTAGCGGAGGTTGGAAAAGGTGGGTTGAGTATGTTCAATGCTTTTGATGTATTTAGATTTTTGGGTTGAGATGTTTACAACTCGTGGTTAGGATGTTTAGCATCTGAATTTGCCGGTTGTTATGGTTATAATCTGCTTTTCTGTTTCAACATCGATTATATATTTTTTAGTGAGTTTGAGAATTTGCGCCAACCTTGTTGAGAGCCTGAATGTTGAATAACCTTATAGTTGGTTTGTTGATATTTGATAGTAATGATGGGAGGATCAAATGTGGGTTTGCGAGCTTCAGAGGTAGAAGGGCTAGCATGGAGGATTGCTATGATGTTAAGCTGTCCAATATCAACGGCCAAAATGTTTGCCTTTTTGGAGTTTTTGATGGTAATTATATTCTCAAATTATATCATCACATGACGTGTTTGTGATATTAGATACTAGCATTGCATTCTTTACTTATGTAAGGAGAATGTGTGTGTGAGTTCTAAATCGCATTCCATTTTAGGCCATGGTGGCTCAAGAGCTTCCGAGTACTTGAAGGTACATCTCTTTGATAATCTATTGAAGCACCCTGAGTTCATGGCGAACACTAAGTTGGCATTAAGTGAGTTTCATCTCTAGTAAATGCCGTCTGTTACTCCTGAAATTTATCCATTATCTGATTTGCTACCCTAGTAACTTTGTTGATTTTCATTTTGGATGAGTTAACTAATGAAACTTACAGGTGAAACTTTCAATCAGACTGACAGCGGTTTCTTAAATGCTGAAAAGGAGACTTTTAGTGACGATGGTTCGACTGCTTCGACGGCGATTATGGTAGGGAACCATCTTTATGTTGCTAATGTTGGGGATTCGAGGACTGTTATGTCAAAATCTGGCAAAGGTATCAAATATTTAGCCATTATGTCATGACAAAATACGTTTGATAGTAATTGTGAAGATCTTTGTTGTATGTTACAGCTATTGCTCTATCTGAGGATCACAAACCAAATAGACAGGATGAGAGGAAGAGAATCGAGAAGGCTGGAGGTGTTGTGATGTGGGCTGGTATGTATAATGGTTGTTTTGAATCATATCATCACATTTGCACATTATAAAACCTAGTTATTGGCATTTGTAGGGAGACTTAATGTCTTATCATATGTAGCATCATTTTGCACAAATGCAAGGCATTTTTTTCTTGTACCATTTCTCCGCACTTTTTTATTTACTATCTCCAAATAATTTATTGTTAATCCATCCCTCCAGGTACATGGAGGGTAGGGGGTGTTTTGGCGATGTCCCGCGCCTTTGGTAACCGCTTGCTGAAACAGTTTGTTTTGGCAGATCCAGATATTCAGGTATTTTATTGAAGATCATCTTCCATGTTTTGGATATTTAAAAGTTGATCGAAGGCCTCTCTGGGTGTATCATATGTGATTGGCTTGCTTGGCTTACGATACTGCACTCTGGGATTTCAGTGTTTCATTTAAGGTTGTTGCATAGCAAACATTTGAGGTCTGTTCCAACTAATTGAATTTTTTGTTGGAGATTTTAGGAACTCTGTCTACTCTTGACTTCTATTAATTAATGGAAATCTTTAGTTCGGAGTAATTGCTAAATGCGACCGTCTTGTTTCTCAATTTTAGGATCTTGAAATTGGCAAAGAAACTGAATTGCTTGTGCTTGCAAGTGATGGATTGTGGGATGTAGTTCCAAACGAGGTATGCCCATCTGGCGTCCCGGTTCTGTCCACCTTTATGTTTCATATATATGCGCCAATTGTCTTATACAACACACTGGTAAAAAAAATATTTTTACAAGGATGCCATCTCGATCGCGTTGAGTGAAGAAGATCCGGAAGCAGCTGCAAAAAAGTTAACCGAAACAGCATTCACCCGAGGAAGTTGTGACAACATCACATGCATCGTGGTCAGGTTCCCACGCGATAAGCTTGATCAATCCACTTGCCATGGAAACGAAGGTGAAAAATCAGACAGTCCCAACACAGCCAGCCATGATACATCATCATGCTGTTTGCAAACAACCACCTCCGAGCAGTCGGCAACAACTCTCCGTATAGCCAGCTCTCAAGAACCAGATACAGAAAAGACCGGTAACTCTAGTGAATCAGGTACACCCTATGTAAGTAGTTGAGGATTATCAGCAAGCCTTCACGAGACCACAACTGAAGAAGAGTCCAATATTCACTTGAGCAGCCGCGATGCTTGTTCAAAGTAAATTGATGGCTCACAGGTTGCATTCGGCTTGTGAAAACAATGAAATGGAATGTGAGGAGTTTTAATTTATCAGAAAAGTGATTCGGAGACATTGTTATGAGCCAAATTGTAGCATTTGGTTAATGGAGCTTTTGGCTTCTAGGGAATAGGGTTGAGTTGAGGCAGCCACTGATAAGGGATTCTAAATATATATAATCAGATGAAGAGAAAGATGCCTTTTTCATCATATATCTTCATATTATAATAAAATCGATTTTTATAAAAAACTAGCTGCGCTCTCACCGTTTCGATGGGAATTTTTTTCGTGGCTTCAAATAATTTACCTCAAAATGCTAAATGTTTCCCATTCAATTTTTAATGTTAATCATAATATGTAATTTTTATTTTTTTTTATTTTAATGGGCCGGATCGGTCCCGTTGTCATTTTTTGTTTAACGAAGGGTAATTTTGACATTCTCTATTTGATTTTATACCTTTTCTATTCATTTATAAGAATAGATAATTTTTAATTTTTAATTAAATAGGCCGGACCGGGCTCATTGTCATTTTTTTAATGAAAGCAAATTTTGTAATTTCGAAGTATATTTTTAGGTCTTCTCTCTATTCTTTTATAAGAATAGATACTAGCTACCGTCCCGTCGTCCTGACGGAGATGCGGCGGAAATAGAAAGTGACGATGACACGACACCCGATCCCAAGAGGAAGCGTCCGTCGTCCCAACAGCATGCGGCGAAAATGGAGGTTTTCAATTTCGATGTGTACATTCGAATTTCCTCAAACTTTTCAATTTTCTCCTCCATTTTTAAAATTTTAATTTAGTAATTGAAGAAAATGACAGTTTGATTATTATTTGTAAAGTATATTGTAAAATCAAAAATCTCAGTGACGAATTGATGATCATATTATGTAATACAATAGATATCTTCATATTAACTTTTTAAGCTTAATAAATGCATGTACAGGTATAATAAGCATACAAAATATGAAAATATGATATATTCAAGAAACAAAAAGTTTCTTCAAAAAATGGGCAAGCTTCATTGATGAGTTAACTTTGATTAAAAGGATAACATCAGCATCGATTTGAGATTGCACAGCAGAACTTGGCCGATCCTTGATGTGCACTGGCTCAATTACATCACTCATCTCACAACTAGACACCTGCATAAAAAATTAACCAGGCACATTATATAAATAACGAAGACCATTACAATTATTTCTCAGCCTCGGGACAAGTAGTTATCATAAGGCTAACCACAACCCAATTAAGATGTTCAAGCTAATTTAAGTCTTCATTTCATTGGAAGCTGATTGATCAAAAGGCTTTAAAATGTACCATATACTTGGCGAGCTAGGCTGCTAAGGTCACTACTTGTCCCAGTGGTCACATGATCTTGATCAAATATAAGCTCCTTGGCTACTCTTCCACCCATACAAACATTGAGACGTGCAAACAGCTGCTTTCTGCTAACTGATGTTTCATCGCTTGATGGAAGTTGTGTCGTTCCCGGAGCTACGAGTATTGTTGGGCTTGGGTACACAGGCTGGTTTGTCTATAGATTTGTGCATATTTGGTGTGACATACTCCCTCAGTCACATAATATACCTTACATTTTTCTTATTGGGAGTCCCAAAATATACCTTACATTTTCTAAAATGAAATATTACTCCCTTTAATTTTACTCTCACATGTATTCTCTCTCTTCATTCATTATTTCATTTTTTACAATCATTCATCATTTATTATCAATCAAATCACTAATTTTTCTCACACAAACTCTCTCTCTCTTTAAACAAAAAGTATCAATCAACAACTTTTTGTAAGTTTCTTAAATTTTGTATCATCAATAGAAACGTAAGATATTTTTAGGGACGGAGGGAGTATCAAATTAATCAGGCTTATAGCAGCCTTGGTGCCTAGCACAAACAAATAGGTATTATGTTTATGTACATATTCCTAAAGGAAATTGATCTCTCTGTTGCGCGCCATGCCACATGTTGAAATTTGTATGCTTATTTACTCTCTGTTGCTGTTTGAAATCCCTCATAGGGCGGCTGACGTGAAGGGCCTCTCTGTTTTGTCGAATAGAAAATGTGAAGTTTTTATTTACGTTTAATTCTTCATTTCAAATCTCATCTCAGACTTGGTCATAAATTTATATTCTATCTTACCCCTGGGAACATGTTTGTCGGATTTGCCAAACTTGCAGTTTAGTCAGATTTCTTATGTTTCTCTGAGTCAAGTCGACTGGAGTTCTATTTCCACAGCCATTGTAATGATACTTAAGGGTATGCTTGGCTACCCTAACTCATCCAACACTTCATGAACCTGCCAGCAGCCACGCAGAAAAGCCTCAATGAGCTATAATAAGAGTTGGAATTCAATTTTTTTTTTGTCGAAGCAATCAAAAAACAACACATCTTTCAGCCACGGCCACGACCATCTGACACACCATACTCTACGGTCTAATTCATCCATCATAAAAGGTTTCTTAGATGAATTAGAAGACTTGGTAACGGGAAAACAAACTGCAGGCTTCCGGGGCTTTTATTTATTTAGTAACAAAACATTCCATGTTTCTTCTTTCTTGATTTTACGAACTACGAGTATCCATCAGACAACGAAAGCTAAAAGTGACTAGTCAGCTAACAAGGACCTTTAAAAAAATATCTCCTCATTGTTCTGAAGGTCGTCGTGTAGCTCATCTGGTGCTCAGTCACTTGCCTGTGTACATCACAATAATTAATATTTGGATTCTATGACGAGGAAAATATGAGAACAGTTTCAGAAAAAAGAAATTGAAAGGAAGGAAAAATTTGACGTACTGATGGATCTCTTGCAATGGAGGACCGCCTCGTCAATGGAACTTTCTGAACCGCTAGGACCATCAACACTGTATGAAGCAACGCTCGTCCTAGGAAGTGTTTCTGGTGAAGAAGGTACACAGTTCACCGCTACCTTTGACCTCGCTCCTCTACGACAGGTAAAGAACGGTTGGAGACAGCTTAAGTACTTGCGCAACGCAGTTTTCGAGACGGTCATGCAACTTTTCTCCGAAGACATCTTATAAGGTACTGGCGGTTTATTACTGCTGGAAACAAAAAATTTGCATATTGAACTCGTTAAGGGCAAGTCACGCGAAGCATCTGAGCCAAAAGTATCCTCACCTCCAGCAGCAGCATTTATCAAGACGCTACTGTTTCGATGCAGGATTTGACCATTGCGGAAAATATCCTCAGCATGAACAAGATGGGCAGGAATCTTGGAATCAGGGAAGTGGAATTTTGAATGGTGTGAATCCTTCATAAATCTCTTCGACTCAGGCAATCGAGGATCCAACTCAATGTAGGACGATGGTCCTCCATCAACTGAGGACCGTATAGAACAGCTGCCTGAGGTATCAAAAGCCACCGAGTTAATCAACCAAATTCGAGAAAAGCTGGTAATAGAAAGTGATTCATATTCCGTATTTTCCATTGCTATTTCCAAATTCCGGAAGACGCACAAAAAACAAGAACCTTAAATTTGATTCCTTCATGCAGCAAGTACATAAATATATAACATCAGCAACATTCTAACAGTTCAATATTAAAAATACATACAAGAAAACAGCCGAGTTGAATAATCACAACTAGACGAGCAGACAAGAATAAAACTAACATCCTCATCTACCGAGATTAATCAAATATCTCATTTCCCATGCGTCCCCCGTTTACCGTTTTGGCATACTTTCAAATTTCAACCCAGCAAAGATCCCCTTTTCCAGTTCATCATTTTCTAAGATCAAGACAGTTAACTGTAAATTGTCGGGGATGATAATACACATTATCAAATGTTGTACAAAGAAGAGTAGCTCCAGATTGTCATAGTCAAGAGTCCTTATTAAATCCTGCACATCAATAATGTCCTCCCCCGTGCGACATTATTGAAGTGATAAACTAAATTGAATCAGTTTCATGGCATGGAGAAGAAATTCATCAATCAAATCCGCTTATCCTTACGAAGTAGTCTCTAAGCAATAAGTTTCACGTCAACTAGGTTATATAAGGGAGTAGGTGAGTAGCTTATGTAGGTGAGCCGATGCACGTTTGGGGGGACAAGATGTTTTATTTAACTACACACTAACAGTTCTATAATATATTTCAAGTGTACTACGTTATACTCTTCTTAGTTTTCTGCTTAATCTAATCGTTTCATGTTTTTGCACGCAAACGTGCGACTCATATTTCATCAGACCGAACCTCAGGATGGAGCCAGTCCAGAAAGTAAAATGAATTTCTTAACTGTGAGCATCATACAGTTGCATACTCAGTTTAAGAATTTACCTAACTGCGAACCAGTTTGAGATTCGCAATATCTGCTCGAAGTTGGAATCTCTTTTAGTATTCTCCATCCTATATTTCATAGCATTCAAACTCATAACATAAAACTAACCGCAAAAAAATGAACTGTACATTACCATTTTGATAAAATCAAACATCTTTATTTTTCAATAAGCCAAATTCAAACAATACAAGCATGAAAACAAAATATGTACAATGTAATGAGAATTCACATGTTTTTACCCTAGACTTTACAATGTTGTGTACGACACAGAGTAGAAACATACAAAGACAGAAACAGACCAGTGATCCAGAATATCAGACATGCGAGAAGAAACACGGAAATTCTTGTTTAGCGTAAGATAAACGCGCATACCTACAGCTTTTGTCTTGGGCAGTACTCCACGAAATTAAGCTGTGTCTTCAACTGTTAACAATTGTTTGAACAAGAAAACAAGTTTCCCCTGAGCAATTTCATAATGTTTCCTCCATGCACTCTCCCTTCTGGAACCTGTGATTGACTAGCATCGCTGATGATGATCGGAAAGTTAAATTCTGGTGTAAAATGCATAAGGGTCTGTTGAGAGTTAAAGCCTGATACACTGTGAGAGATATCTTCCGCAGAACTGTTTTCATGGTTTTGATTGATTAACGATGTTTCACATTCCTTCAATTTCTTGGATGGGCTAGTTTCTAAGTATGGCAAGTTAGGACCAAGTAAGTCACCACCATGTACTCTCTTGTCTTTAGATAGTGTGCCGTGGAAGGCACAAAGACTGGATTTACCCCTTGCAAATTTATCACAAGGATTGGAAGCTTGGTCGTTTGTCACTGAACTTGATGGGAGCCAAGAGCATCGTTTTCCACCACCATGTGCCTTGCAAAAATCACTTCTTCCTTGAGCACTTTTAGTACATCCTTCGTGCAGGCATCTTTTCCCTCCTCCGTGGCGAACACAGTGATTAGTCCTCCCTCGTGCACTTTTTGTGCAGCCAGGAGTAGCGCATCTCTTACCCCCACCGTGACGAACACAAAACAATGTACCACCATGAACGCTCTTGGGACAAACACCCCCACCTTCGTATGAACATCTCTTCCCTCCACCGTGTCCCTTACAGAACTGCGTACTTCCTTCAGCGCCTTTTGTGCACCCAAATGCGGTGCACCTCCTACCACCACCATGCCCTTTACAAAACATTGTGCTTCCTTGAGCACCTTTTGTGCATCCAGGTTTTTGACAGCGACGGCCACCACCGTGCGAAATGCAGAAGCCAGAAGAGCCCTCGGCGCTCTTTGTGCAATTTTCTTTCTGACACCTCTTCCCACCCCCATGACGGATACACAAACCAGATTTGCCTCTTGCCGCATGAGCGCAACCGTCATGAGTACACCGCCTACCACCACCATGGGCGATACAGAAGTCAGTTTTACCTTCTGCTGTTTTTGTGCATCCAAGGTGTTCACAACGCCTTCCGCCCCCATGAGCCTTACAAAAGACGGTTCTACCTTCGGCTCCTTTCAGACAACAAGGTCTTTCACATCTCCTGCCACCGCCGTGAGAAATGCAGCGCCCTGAAGCACCTCTGGCTCCTCTTCCACACCCAACCACTTGACAGATTCTAGACTTGGGCTTCTGCGGTTTCTGAAACACAGCATTGATTTGTGTAGATAACATAGCTGGTAATGTATCCACAACATTGCATGGGGAATACGTACCCTGACATGAAGACTGTAACCCAAGGGCACACGATGCGCCTGTGACACTCAGGGGTGGCCCAAGATGTGGGACATTCCATTTACCAGATGTTGATCCCTCATCAACAAGTTGAACCGTTGCATTGAATGATTTAGCTCCTGTAACTACGTGTCTTCGAAGTTGAGCTGAACACATGGAGACAGAGCTCGTGATCAATGATTTCGGAGGCCCGGCTGATAAGCTTAATGTCAAGTCAAGCTCCTGCCTTAGCATTTCCCCTGCGCCACAAGTGATGGTCTTAGCATCAGGAAGATGTGTCAAGTCAGCCTTTGAAGATGCGAAATCATTTCCTAACCCACGATAATATTCAGAATCAGCATCCAACACATTTCTACACCCGGCAGACACAGAATCATCCGTAGTCGTAACTGATATTGACCCGCACCCTAAACTTAACTCAAGCGAAAACCAATCCTCCCTGTCGCGAACACCACACATTCCATTTCCTCCAGTAATCAAGGCCTGAGGAGGCTTGAGAGACAACTCAATTCCGAGACCCTCTTCAGCTTCAACAACACCAAGCCTAACCATACTCCAAAATGCATCCACCAATCCTCTCCTCCAGAAGATTAATACCTACTGCTGCCCAAAGCCAAAAATTTCATTTTTCACGGCACACAAATAAATAAAAGACCATAACTAGCCCCGCACGCCACTGACAAAACCTGATGTATCCCTCCGGTCCATCCCAACAACCTCAAGTTCAAGGCAATCAGATTACAACCGTCTTCTCATGTTTACACAAAAAACCATGCCACATAGTTACAAATTTCCGCTATACTTTGTTCATCAATTTCCCTCTAAGACACTGAAACTAAAATCAATTTCTTCACACCAGAGTGTCCAATTCAAGGTCCCATCACAAAGTTGATCATTTCATTAAATCCAATTTGATATATTAAACTACCAACGAAAATCAATCAACTGAAAAAATAAAATTAAATCAAACCTAGGGTTGAGAGGGAATCCGAAACCTTAAGAAACGCGATCCAACATCGACTTCAACAGAGGATTGCGAGACAATCAGGAATCAAAACCGAATTCACAAGATTCTGATGGAGGGAGAGGAGATTCTTCGCAGAATCAGAATCTTGTTCTTCAGAGTGATTGATCGAAAAAGTAGCGTTTTGAATGTTTTTTTGTCAATAGAGAGACGTGGCTGGCGGTACTATAGAGGAAGGTGGACTTTGATGTCTTCCGACTGCGCATAGAGCAAACGAAGAAGTTACGAGGAAGTGGAAGATGGTGAAAGGCTGAAAGCGACGGCGAGTACTCTGCGTAGTTTAAGAATAGCGCGTATGTTAGATTTGTACAAGAGAACTCAGCGTACGTTAAGGATTGTAGTTTGTCGAATTAAATTCAATACATTACGACGCCGTTCTTGACAAAAGATGAGTTCGTACATGACTGGCAAAACAAACAGTTAAAAAGGTTGGCTTGTTTGGTGCAGACTGCAAACCACTTGCTTACTCGCAGTGCCTTGCAAAGTAGGCAGCTGTAGACCAGTCTTAGCTACTGCCTCATTACTTGAGGATCAACTGTTTTATACTCCTTTCGTCCCATATTATTCTTATCATTAGATAGTTATCATAGAGATTAAGAAAAAGAAAAAAAATCAAGGCAATGTAGACTTAAATATGTTTCAAATGCTCGTATAATAAACAAGTCAAACTTAGCAAATTGATGTTCGACTTATTTAAGCTTGTGAAAAATATTAAAGTTTGACTAAAACTCGATTGAAGCTTGATTACAACTAAAATAAAACTTTTGTTATCTAAATAGTAAATCAAACTAATGGGATCGACATTAAACAAGTCAAATTGAACATTATTTCTCAGCTCGATTATTAAACAAGTCACGTTTGGCAAAGTGATTTTTAGGGATGCACAAAAGACCGCGAAAACCGCGGACCGACCTAGACCCACCGAAATTTTGCGGGTCGGTCTGGACCGAATCATACGCGGGTCGGTCTGCGGTCCGCTTTTTCCTCCTTATGCGGTTTCGGGTCGGTTCGGTCCGAACCCGTCGGGTTTCGGTTCAGACCGACAAAGACCGACTAATCATTTTTTTTAAACAATAAGAAACTAGGCACCGGTATCCATAAATACCGGTGCCTAATTTCACTAACTATGCACCGGTAT
>JAWWMW010000694.1:202190-215907 GCA_035048345.1 Echeveria elegans
TAGCTAGACCAGTTCTTGATTACCTAGACTAAATAGACAATAACAATATAAGCAGGTTAAACCTATACTAATTACTGAACCTTAATCTACCAAGAACAGAAAGTAAAGCAAAAGAAAACTGGAAAGTACACACCAGATTTATAACGTGGAACCGGTGTAGCGCCAGAGGAAACCACGTGAGCTCGACCGCCCAAAGAGGTTCACTATCAATCACGGACCATCACCACCGCATGAGTATTTACAGTCTATAGCTTCTATCGATCTCAACCACTCACTAACTGGCCTCACTTTGCACTCAAGATACAACACATGAGCGTTTCCGATCAAGCTGATCAAAAACCTAAACAGAAATCACTCAAGATAGCTATAAGAACACTCCTATTACACAGATCAACCTCAATCACTCAATGATTCTCACTGAAACTTGAGATCGCCACCGGAGAATAATAAACCCTAATATCGCCGCTTGGAGAGAAAGTGAGAAGAACGCAGAGATGAGATTGTCTTTCTTTCAGCCTCATCTCTTTGTATATATATCAACTGCCAACAACCGTCCGATCAAAGACTTATCGACGGACCACATTGAGCCAGACATCAACATCCCAACGCTTTCATTGACTGCTCTTCATCCTCACAGATTGGTCTTGTATTGGACAATGACTGCCTTGGCCTAGAATTACTTCACTAATCATGACCATTTGAACTCAATCTCATCAGACTTGAGAATTTTCTAAAACACGAGCGTCTCAACTTGCTTCACAACATGAACTTATTGACTTAATTTTTGTTATGACGATTGTGGCAAAGCTTATCTGAATCATAGTTCAATTCTTGATTATTAGATTATCTTATTCGGATTCTTAAATCGATGTTAAACCCTAAAATGCAAAGTAAATGTCGACACAAGTACACTCAAATGGTTAGCCATATTGGCATTTCTCTACTGGAGTTCACGTTGGAACTCAAAATTCCACTAAATTGTTGAGAATAAAAAAACAATAAAAAGGAACGGCGTTACCCGATTCAAATAGCCTTTCAACCTCGCAAATCCGCTCTAAATCAAGCTTTCTGACTAAATCAGTTTTCCTTCACGATGCAAACCTCTGACTGGGCGTGCCACATCAATTTAAACTGTCTGATTTTCTAGCTTCATCTCCTCGAGTTGACTCACTTCTGACTCACACTTAACTCCTTTGACCATCCTCTAACCTAAATTCTGCTTGAATTAATTAGCAAGTCTCCATCTAATTGAGTCAAGCATTGCAGAAGCTCAGATCATTTTCTTCAATGAACCATTCCCTTCTTCAAGTTCATTGTCATACACGAACTGAGTTCCATTCCATCAACAGAAATATACCAAATCTCATCAACTCAGTAGAAATCCAAGTATCAACAATCTTTACTCATTATGGATGTCTCATGTTCTCAACTGCCAGTGGCGGATCCAGAAAGATTTTTGAGTGGGGTCAATATTCAACACATATTTTTTCATAAAATGTATAACCTTACATCATAGTTATTTTCTACGATTTTTCATTTTCAATGGGGTCAAAATTAAAAAATCAATGGGTCATGAACATATATAATATGTAATTCCTTCATAATTTAAAAAAATTAGTGGGGTCAATTGACCCCTCTATTCATATTCATGTACATCCGCCACTGTCAACTGCCATGTCTGTACTTACCTCATCTCCTCAGCAAGTTTTTTTTCTTGACCTTTCATGTCTACCAAATGTGTAGCAGTTCCGGGCAGAGCCTGAACTTACTCACAGTCACAACCTTTGTACGTGTGCATCAGCTGGATTCTCAGTTGTATCAACCTTGCACAACTTTACAACATTATAATCAAGCAAGCAAGTGCCTAATATAATAAAATTTAACAGCAAAATGCTTTGTTCTTTCATGAAACACAGAGAGCTTTTATTTAAATATGTAGTTGATTGACTATCTGAATATAATAAAATAATTACATTAAACAACTTATTTTCTCTAAGTAAAACATGTTATCCATATTGCCTCCTTCCCATAATCACATATTGTTACATACTCAGCCTCAGTGGTAGATAAGGCCATCGCTGGTTGAAGTTGAGACTTCTATGTCAAGAGTTATGTCCCAGTGCGATGAAGTACGAGGTGGTTGACCTCCGGGAGTCATAATCTGCTGCAAAGTTAGCATCCACTAAATCAACTAGATTTCAATCATCAGATCAATTTTTAAACACAAGTCTAATATTAAAGGTACTTGCAATGTAACTTATCACATGCTTTAGAGCAAACCAGTGTCCATATCCTAGACTTGATATTGTATCTACTCAATACAGACATAAAATAAGCCAAGTTTGGCATGGTACAGATCATAGCAAACATCAAAGAGTCTATTACATTTTGCGTAAGGATATTTTTCCATTTTAATCATATCTATCCTATTAGTAGGTGACTTATTCCTGCTTAATATATGAAATGAAAAGCTAAGGGTAACTGAACCTTCTTTGAACTATCAGTCTCATATTTGGATACTAATTTATGGTTACTGATGTAATTTAATTAGGTTCTCTCTCTTTCCATATGAATAATCATACCCAGAAGTTTCTTGGCATGCCCAAGATCCTTCAACACCTAGTTTCACCTTCAATGCATCAATAATCTACTTTAATAATAGCACTATGTCCGCAACACACATTACCCAACCATGACTTACTTCCTTGCTGAAACTCCTCTATTCGTCGCTAAATGTATAAAATACAACAAATCCATTCTCTCTCTCTCCTCTCTTCTCACACGTTCTTCATCATCTCCATCCTAATTCCTCTCTGGCTCCTTACCTTCCGCGGACTCCGATTTAGGGTTCAGTCCCCTTCGTTCGTTGCAACTTTAGAGAAGCAGAAGAAGAGGAGGACAAACCAGCCGCACAATTCTTTGCTTCAGCCTCCACCCCACCTCGCCACTCCTTCGCTGTCCGTCGCCACTTCAGAGAAGCAGAAGAACAGGACGAATCAGCCGCACAATTCGTTGCTTCAGCCTCTTCGACTTCGTCGGTCCGATTAGGTATTTATCATTAATCGTCTCTGTTAGACAGATTTGTATTTTTAGGTATTTGTTTGTTGTGGGTGTGGTCCCCAAACCACAAGCGGCGTGAGTTTAGACTCCATCTTTGTCGCGTCTGTGCTGCAATTTAATTGAGTAGACCAAAACCGAGGCGAAGGAGACGACACCCAAATCCAGATTTCGTCCCTTTCGAAACACCCACCAGCACTCGAATTTTCCGGCACGCAAAAATTCAGCTCACAAAGTCATCTCTCAACTCGCTCAATATCATCATCATCATCATCTCTATAGATAAATATGTGTTCATATCGATGTCTTTGAAATTTGGTATTTTTGCGTACATATCTGTAAAAAGTTGTTCAACATTCTCTGAGCTCAAATTTTAGGAATAAGGGTTTTTGTTTTGGAGTTAATTATATGAAAAGTTGGACTAATGGAACCTTAGTTGACTGTGTTTGGTACTATCTCAAATCTGGATCTGGAGCTGGGGGTGTTGAATTGAACATTTGGGATTAGGTCCTTTTACCCCAGCTTTGAAATCCTTCCGACGTCAGAAGAGTTGGGTAATCTTAACACAAATTTTGAAATCCTTTCAACTTTTGATTTATTGTGTGGGAGTGAAGAGGAGTACTGTTTTGTTGTTGCCTTTGATGATTTGAAATCTTCGTGTTCGAAAGTGTGTTTTCCAACAGTGTTGGGTAATCTTCTTTGAGAATGCTGTGGTTTTTAGCAGTTCCTTATAAAATGTTATTATTGTTGCCGTATGGTGAATTGAGTTGTTTGATTTGTTGTTTGTTGGTGGAATATTTTTGGTGAGATTAAGAGGTGTGGTTGATTTGAAGATGATTTTGTTGAGAAAAGATGGGTGAATAGAGGAGAAAAGGCGTGTGTTTTTAGGTTCCCTGGGACTGTGGTCCACAACAGCTTTATTTTCGAAGTTTTTCTATATGTTATTTTTATTAGCTGGGTTGGTATTTATTGCAGGAAGTAGCTTGATAGTAAAAGGAAAAGTGAGAAGCCATTTGTATATTTTACATATCTGGATTATTGCTCAGAGTAAGTATCAGCAGAAAGTTCATTTTTCTCAACATGGAATCCTGCTTCCGGACTTCATGCAGGTGAATTTTGATTGTACCAACAGTAGTTTTCTACATTTTCAGCAAGCATGCAGCCTGTATGGCGCATATCATCTCTTAAATTTTATAGTTAGTTAAAGATTCATTTTTTTCATCCAGATTGATGATCTAAAAAGTGCCAAGAGTGCACGTGACCTATTTGGTTATCTTCTCATAATTAAAAGTAAATGGCTGTCATATGATGGACGTAGAATGTCATTGCTAAGTGCGAAAATGATCTTTCTTCTTTGATAACAGGTTAGTTCACGTTTGCAACTCATGTAAGTTTGGTAATTCCAAATACGAACTCTCAAACGTTGTTCAGCATTGCCATCTCAATTATATGTATGTGATTCCTTTTAAATGTTCATTTTTTCTACTGTAGCTCTTGGAGGTTCTGTCTAGAGATTGTATGTTGAGAAGTGGGCATCATTTACCAAGGTCAGTTTTCTTCCGGCTAAATGCTGATTGTTGGTGCATCGTCATGATATGTTTGATGTTTGTTCCTACTCAAATTTTGATTCACCCACCATAATTTACTCAAATTTCAATATATGAATTTATACATGTAAAATGAATGCTAGAGTAGAATTCTCTCATTTTAACAAGCTCACCATTGTTGTTGAAATGATAAGATTTATTTACTTAAAATAACTCACTCATTTTAATTATTATCCATTCAAATCAAATGATGACGGGAAGACTGATGGGAGGGCTAGCTTCACTGCGTAATTATTTTGATGAGCTTGGTCCTTCAGTATGGGTTCAGTGATGACCTTTTCGCCGGAATGCACTTTTAAATGATGCAAATCTATGCTTACATGTTGTTGTTTTGCTGTTCTTGGATGCTTTAAACTTGATATGAATTGTTTTACACACTACCTTCATATTCTGTTACTTGAACTGTCGTCGTTAAGATGTTACGCACTGCTATGATGTGATTTTGATAAAAAAAATCATATCTCACACTTAATTGCTTAGTCATTAATCAGTACTGACTTTGCTTCGACTAGCTGACTTTGCTTCGAAAAATCATATCTCACACTTAATTGCTTAGTAGTTAATTAGTACTGACTTTGCAGGTACTTACCGTATTCGCTTCTTTTGAACCTGTCTATTATGTCCTTGGATACTTACTGACTTCTATTGTAGCTCACAAGTCTACCAAGAATGCTTCGTTTGCTTAGAAATTGAAGTCTGTGCAAGTGACTTCATTTAAAATTAATGTTGTTCTTTTGTAATGTATCGTGGCTGTTTCCACGCCGTCGTTCACGCTGTGTTTGTGTTTTGTAAATATGTTCACGTCGTGTTTCTGTAATTCCCATTTTTGTAACTTTATATTGTACTGTTTTTGGGTGACGTTCTGTCAGGGCATGTCGTTTAGCTGTATCTGTGTTCAATCCATTTTTTTTGACATTTTGCTTTGTGTTGTTTGCAGTAACTGTAAGTACTAAAAATATCTTCCCGTCGAACCGACGGATTTTGCACTAGTATATATATATAACAACTCAATTAATAGGCCATACAAAGGTGATCACGATTTGATGTTGGACGTGTAATGGCCTCTTGGTTGAAGAGCCTGCTATGAGACTTTAATCTCTGAATTTCAATTTAGTTTAATTAGTTTTCAGATATACCTTAAAAAAGTCAATTAACAACTATGAAGCTTATGTGTCAAATCCACGTAGGAACCAAACCAGCACAGTTTATGTGTAAACAAAGTCAAAACTCATCGTCAATAAACAAAGTGTTTGAAAATTTATCTATCCGTATTTAATTTAAAGGCTTGCTCTTGGATTATGGATGGTCAAAACTCATCGGAAAAAAAAAACTCAAAACTGGTGGATGGGTTTTAACGAATGGGGAAGCTGTAGGTTCTACCTAAATAAAGGCCGTCGTATTCATGTTTTGGACTTCATGGTTTTCGGCTCAATAGTTATTGCAGTTACGGTCCGATCGTTTGAGCTGAACTGAAAAAAAAAATTAATAAATTATATTTGAATATTATTTTTAATTTTAAAAATAATTTTAATAATAATGAATGAGTCTTTAGCTTGTACTAATAATTTTAAATCTTATTACACTTTTAAAATAATTTTAAAAATAATGAATGTTTATTAGTTGACCTGAACTGAATTTAAATTAAAATTAAAAGAATAGAGCCTTAGTGCGAATATAATTCAAAATATTTTAATAGATAAAAATAATATGTATATGGTGATGAGGCATTTCGAAATGAATATGTTTCGATCCGCATTGATATTTGGTACTCATTCTGTTCTGATTTATTCTTTCAGTTTTTATTTTGCATATTTCTTAATACTTTTATGTTTTCATTTTGAATTTTTCTAATTTATTCTCCATTAATTTGCATCTATCTTTCTTATATCATCTCTCAAATTCTCAATACTTCTTAAAATTTGTATCACAACCCAAATACAAAGAGCATTTTAGAATGAAGAGAGTACGTAATAATAAAAGTTTTAATTTAACAAATAAGTATTCTTCAACAGTACATGATTGGAATAAAATGTAATGATCAATAATATTCTACTTTTATTTTATGAAGAAAACATGAACGAAAACATGTGATGTCGTTCTGAAGTGGCTAATATGTTTTACTAGTTGCTGTCCCGTCGTCCCGACGGGAATGCGGGAAACAGATACTTGGTCTGAGCCTGTGACATCTTTATAAATTTAAACTTAAAAAATTAAAGGTATGGACAAAATCAAAAACATCTATTTGACTATACGGTCATGATTCTATTATGAATTTTTAAATTTAATTTTTAAATGAGTAATTTATTTTTTAATTTTTAAAGTTTAATTTAAAATTATTTTAGAATGTTTATTTAATTTTTTAAAATTTAAATAGGTATTTTTATATTTTATGTTATTTATATTTTGTCTTATTCTATAATTGATTCAGCGACGAAAATACATGATTTATCAGTGAAAAATAATCATAATTAATCCCTAATTAATCCTAATTAATGCTTAATTATCCTTAATTAATCCTAATTAATCTTAATTAATTAAGAATCGGACGAGTCGGGTCTTAATTAGGGGCGGATCGGGTCCAATCGTGGGTCGGCGTCGGGCGGGGCGGGGCAGGACATTTTCGACCCGCGACAGGGCAGGTCCAATTTGTCTCCGACCCGCCTCGTTGTCATTCCTAGTGGTGGTGAATTGTAATCTATTATATATATACTAGTGGTGATCCCGTCGTTTCGACGGAAATTGTTTCTCTGTTAAATTTAATTTAATTTTTTTAATTTAATTTTTAATTTTTTAATTTTTTAAATTATTTAATTATCTAGTTAGTTGATAGGAATCTAGCTAGATTTCGTTACTAAATTAAGGAATTTAGTTAAATTTCGTCACTAAATGTGTGATTCATTGAGTTAAATATTCTATTATGTATATATAGAAGATAGATACATGTTTGCCTCCCTTTATCCAGAAAGTAAGGGGAAAAAAAACTATTTTCATGGCAGGCGGTCAAGCTTCATGCTGATCTGGGTAATTCTATTCCCAATTCCGATTTTTTCTACTGTTGAGTAACGTGAAGATTTGACAATTACTTTGAGGGTCTAATTAAAAATATTTTAGCACATTCGGCACAACTCCCACTGCCGACGCCAAACTGACAACTCATCGTTTAGGCACACAACCGCCAAAATCCCCCCGCCGCCTCATACGTGTCACTTTCCCATTAGCTCCTTTCGAGCATTCTCATCCATATATATAAAATCCCACTCGTCTCACTTCCGAACTTAATAATTTCAATTTCATCTCTCAAAATCAAACCCTGGAAAATTCAACTTCGGTTCAAATCCGATCTTAAAGCCGATCTCCGATGGTGTCAAACAGCTCCAATCCGCCCGGCGCGTTTTACATGGATCCGAACGACGAGGCGCTTCCTGGTCTCAATCCATTTTCTGCTGGAGCGTCGTCGACCCCTGAGGATCAGGATAAGAAGAGTAGGAAGCCGTATACGAGTACTAAGTCACGCCAGAGTTGGACTGATCCTGAGCATGACAAGTTTCTCGAGGCGCTCCAATTGTGAGTTGTCAATTTCATTACTGTGTTTTGAATCAGGGTTTTGATGACATATATATTGTAGAGTAGACTATTGTTTAGACTCAGGTTTTTTTAAAAAATTACAATGGCCTAAAAGACTGGGAATCAAATATACAATCATGGTATACAATTCAGAACATAGTTCGGAATCAGGATCAATGTATGTTAATAAAAGAATGAAAAGTGATCATCAATCAAAATAGCTTTCATATAACCATTAAACAACCAACAACAAAAACAAAATTACGCTAACTCAACAAAAAAAAATTACGCTAACTCATGGTTTCATTTCGCAAAAAGTAAATATAATATCATAAATTCCATACATTTTATATACTTTATACTTATTTTACATAATTTAATATTATTAATTTATTTTACATATTCGACCGACTGAACCACTGCTCCGTCATCGGGTCATATTTTAAAACACTTTAGTGGATAATTCGCACTTTGTGTTAGAGTTTTAAAACACTTTAGTAGAGTACAGAAGATTCATAAGAAATTAATAAACTCTTTGTTTTTGAGGTCACTGTGTTCTAGTTGGTTGCTTAATATGACATTCGCTTATGTGTCTTCATCTGATATAAGAATGTTGTGGGCGGGGCATGCTGTTTTTGTTTATAATTGTTCTTCTATTTTATTTGGCAGTTGAAATGTCAGACATGAACTCTCTTCACAATGGTTGGTTAATAGGGCATTTGGGGTATGGATGGGCTAACGATTAAAATTGCAATTACTTGTTAGGTTTGATCGTGATTGGAAAAAGATAGAGGCATTCATTGGGTCTAAGACTGTTATTCAGGTAAGGTAGCCTTGTTATTTGGTATGGTTGAATAAATACTTTTTTATTCCTTGAGACTCATCTCAAATGGGTTTAACCCGGCAGTTATCTTCTCCTTTGTATAAGGATGAATTTTCTCCCGATATCCAACTTTATTTGAGTACTGTGAAATATAGTTTTAACATCAATGAGGCAAAGCTAAGTTGTTAATTTACTTTCTGAACATAAGTGGAGTAGTTTTTATCCGATTCCCTGTTAATGATGTGCTCTTTACAGATACGGAGCCACGCTCAGAAATACTTCCTGAAAGTTCAGAAGAGTGGGGGCAATGAACATCTGCCTCCACCTAGACCGAAGAGGAAAGCAGCTCATCCATATCCGCAAAAGGCGTCTAAGAGTGGTATAATTGTATCCTGGAGTTGTCTATTTACTTTCATCTCCATTGCAAGTGCACCTACCAATTAATTTCCAATATCTGCAGTTCCACACCTCCCACTAATGATGCATCCTGTTCATTCGTCTGCGTCTGTTTCATTACCGAAACTTGGATATTTAATCAAACATGATTTGCCAGATGCATCTCGAGGTATATTAAATTTGGCAATTCAACTATTCAAGTGTATAGAATGTTATTTGTTCTTTATATAAAAAAACCATCTTGAAGTTTAATATTCTGCTATCTGTGTTTAGGTGATTTGAAATCTACAGCTGAAACAGCTGCTGTAAATCTGTGCAGTAGTGCTGAGAGCAGTCCAAGAGTTCAAACATCACGTGGAATGCCTGTCCAAGCTAATAAATCACAGGCAATCAGAGGTCAGGATTTTGAAGTGTAACTACATATGTTGTGGTTTCTGGTTTGTTTAACATGCTATGTTTTGTTGTTGTTGTTGCCTTTTTAGCGACCACTGCTGATATATATTCCTTGGTTCACACTTGTTATGATCAACTTTGTTGGCTACTTTACTTTCGTTTAGTTGCTTTAAGCTGATTTATTGTTTGGTATCCAGTCCTTCCCGACTTTGCTCAAGTGTATGGCTTCATCGGGAGCGTCTTTGATCCAAATGTGACCGGCCATTTACAAAATCTCAAACAAATGGATCCAATTGATGTTGAAACGGTATGCGTGCTTTGAAATGCTTGCCTTTTCATTTTGTACCTTCTCTTAAGTATTGTTGCATTGGTGATAATTATGTGGCACCTGTGCAATGAACTTTCGTCCTGTTATTCACTCGAAGAAGATTTACTTTATTTTTGCTGTGGTTCAGGCTCTGCTGCTGATGAGAAACCTCTCCATCAACCTTACAAGTCCCGATTTTGAGGATCATGTAAGTAACACTCTCAATTCCCTTTGTCTCATATATAAAAGAAAATTCCGCTTTGTGCTTATCTGAACAATGTTGCGGAATTTCCACTGCTTTCATAATCTAATGTCTTTTCTTTTATTTTAACCTCAGAGGAAGGTGTTGTCAGCCTGTGAGTTAGATCCCAAGGACCCAACCTATGATGTTGTTGGGGTGTAATATAAGCCTTCCAAAACGGTACCAGAGCCATCCACTCAATCTGGAATGTATCTTAACGTCCAAGATGTGTAATCGGTTTTCATGGCTTCATAATCTTACCAAAAATTAGAGAATAAAACAATATAACAAGCAATCCAGAGTCATTGTTGGGTGAAACTGCGCAAGCTTAGAAGCGGGGAGTTGATCTAATAGTTTAGAACATGTACAGTAGAGTATGTATAGATCCCCTTTTGCATACAGAAAAATTGACTTCGGAATTAGCACTCAGGCACTCAGCTACAGCAATATCTTGCTGGATTATATTTCCGCTTGGCTATGGTATTAGTAAAAGTTTACATCAACAACTCTATTCTGATGCATCTTTCAAACGAGTTCTTTCAACAGGTTGCAGCTTGTTTGGTTCCAAGCTTCCAAGCTGATGGGGTTTCTTGAGATCCAGACATGAGAAAGTGCGCAACTTTACCTTTTTCCAGGCAATCGATTCCTCAATTATGTTCACTCACTACTGATGGCAGAACTCATTTCTAATTAGGGAGATACGCTGACAACATAATCCTAGCCGATGCTCTAGCTTCCGCTGCGAACTCAAACTCCATACATTTGGGATCTCAGGCTCATCATGGACACCATGTCAAATTGGGGTTCTCCACTGATGTATATTCCTGCAATAATGTCATCAGAATGTACTCCAAGTCGAGGTATTCGGACTGGGGACTGAAGCTGTTTGACGAAATGCCTGATAGAAATGTTTTCTCTTGGACGTGGCTAATTTCAGGTGCTGCTCAGTATGATAATTTAGATTGGGTATGAAGACATTTTCTGGCATGATTAGAGATGGGGTGAGGCCTAATGAGTTCAGTTTCGGTAGTGCTATGAAGCTATGCTTTTGCAATTCATTGTTTTGCTGTTAAAATCAGTATGGAAGAGAATCCATTTGTTTGCAGTTTTCTTCTTAACTTTAATGCCAAGATAGGAGACGTGGGATCAGCAGAAACAAATATTTTTTTCTCAGTATGAATTGTCTCTTTGCCGGTTGTTGGAATACTATGATTGCAACATATTTACAGTGGCCACGGTGCGGACGCTACACAAGTCATATCTTGAATGAAGCGATATGGAATAAGAATGGACCAATACACTTATGTAAGTGGTCTTAAAGGCTGCACAGTAAATGGGGATCTACAGGCTGGCAAAGAGATACACACATTAACCATTCATGGTGAGTTTGAGCTCATTCCAGATGTGATTAATGCATTAGTGGATATGTACTTCCAGTTCCGTGAAATTCTTTCGCTCTAAAGGTTTTTGAGAAAATACACAATAAAGATCTCGTATCATGGAACTCAGCGTTTGCAGGTATTTGCTATGAAAATGATGCCCATGAATTTAAAAAGTTCTCTGATGCATTTATGTTATCTGGACTGAGGCCAAATCGAATCAGTTTCACTGTGTTGCTGAACCAATGTGCTAGGTTACATAGTCTCGCCCTTGGACTTCAATGCTATTGCCAGTCAGTTCAGTTAGGATATTCCAAGTTCAGTGATAGACATGATTTTTACATGTGGTGAAATAGTGATTCTTTGACAGTGTAGAATCAAGGCATATTGTCATTTAGAATGCCATGGTCCTCGGGCACTGGTCAGTTGGTTCATGGTTGCAATACTAAAGCGGTGGACATTTTCAGGAAATCAAGGCATTTGGGAATTGTGGCGGATAAGTATACCCTTTCCATCATTTTGGAAGCATCTTATGAACTAGAAAACTACTAGATGAATAAACAAATTCACAGCAGCTTGATTAAATCAGGTTTCATAACTGACGGATATGTCTACTGTTTTTTACTTAAATCGTTCACTGTAGCTGATACGCTAGCTAGCTTCGCGGAGATCCTCAGCGATCTCAAAGCATTAGATTTGCCATCTTGGAGCACAATGATGTCATTGCTGGTTGACCACAGCTGCTGTAAGGAGGTTACTGAAGTATTCAGATGCTTATTCGAGTGTGGTAAAAAACCTGATGTATTTATTTTGGCAGCATACGGAATAGTTGTGCTAATATGGCAGCTAGCCATCACACGAACTGTGTTCATTCACTTGCCTTAAAATCAGGATTTCAGCTCCACCCATTTGTTGGCAGCGCGCTGGTTAATGCCTATGCAAAATGTGGGGAAATCGAGACTGCAGAATCTATTTTCTCTGAATCACATGTCTACGGTGACAATGTCTTGTTCATTGCTATGATACTGGGATATGCAAATCAGGGCCTGGTAAACAAAGCATTAGAAACTTTTGAACTGATGAAGCAAGCTGAACTACAGTGTAGTTTACCAACATTTGTGCCAGTCATCTCAGCCTGCAGTCATCTGGGATACGTAAACCAAGGCCTGGCAGTTTTTAAATCAATCAGTAACAAATACAATCTACAACCTTCTCAGGATATTTTCAGCTGTGTAGTAGACATGCTGTCGCGATATGGGCTTCTCAATGACGCCAAGTATATAATCGTCAAAATGCATTTCCCTCCATGGCCCCAGCAATATGGAGATCCTTACGTAACAGATGCAGAATACACGGCAAGGGCAACATCCATCTCGGTATCCAAGCTGCCGCAGAGTTAAAGATGTCGAATACATGTTTTACACTATAAAGATGTCGACGTGATTAGAAGAAAAAAATGGAATGAGGATATAGGATCATTAATGACAAGAGGTGATGAGAATGACCGGCAGAATAAAGGAACCAGAGATTATTTCATTTTAAATGGTGAACATGTTATTTTAATTTGCAGGAGGGAGGATGTTTTACAATAATTTTTTTTTTCTTCGATGGTCTGAATTTTATTTATTTTGATTAACACTTTCAGTTTCATGTAGCTATTTTTTATGTTACAGAAGTTGTAGCTTCTTGTATGCAACCTTATAGCTTTGTATGCGTCAATTTATGAGTAAGTTAAAAAGTATTTCTACTTGCGATGAATTGAACTACTCCCTCCGTCCCATTATATAGTTTTCTTTTTCTTTTTAGGTGTCCCAAAATATAAATTTTATTTCCTTAAATGTAAAATTTTTCCACTCACATTTACACACTCTCCAATCTATTCACTTTTCACTCATTCTCTTTCCTACTTTTACCTCACATAACACAATTTTCTTAAAAATCGTGTCAAAC
>JAWWMW010000694.1:225069-238275 GCA_035048345.1 Echeveria elegans
TGAGACAAGCTTAAGACGCATTCACTATTGTCAAAACTATTTTTTAAAATTAAAAATAATATGCAAATGTAATTAATCAATTAATTTTAAAATTTCTGTTCAGTTCAGTTCAGTGCAAAAGAACAGACCCTAGTCAAAATTAGGCTTCTGCAGTTTATTTATTTTATTGTTTTTAGGTGTATGTTAATGTAAAACGATTCCGATTTTAGTTATAATTATTAATCATTGATCTTAGTATTTCGAACGATAGTCTCGTACTGTATACTTGATGTATACATTGCTTTTATGGGAAATTGTAATAAAAACAATTCGGGCACGATCGATAATAATTAAAATAAAACGGACTAAATTATTTGGAAGTTGGAACTCACCGGACTAAATTAATTTCTATTTTACAAACCATTAAAGTAGAAGTGTTGCCTTATTTCGTGATCACTATGGACACTTGTTGCCATCCCTTATAAACCTTGCTGCCTCGCACATATGTTTTGGAGGAGTTCACCCTCCTTTTGGCTGATACCCTTTTGCAACGCTCATATGATCTAACCATGATCCAAAGCTCTCACCCTCTTACTAATCATTCCATGGCCTCTGCTCAATATGATTTGTGGGATACGAAATGCTCGGCCTCACACAGCTTTTGCGGATCTGCTCTTTTCAAAATGGTTTTATCGGCTACTATTCTCGGCAACTCAAGTCATATCTATACATATAAAAGATCAGGAAAAGGTTGATCACCAAGACTAAAATTACATTTATATTCTTTAATTAATTTTTAATTCTGTCGTTTTACGGTGTATTTAAATTTGGTTTTCGTCGTTTAGAGGATGAATGGTCAATTGAGGAAGGGGCAAATCCGAGAGGGGGCAACAAGGAGCGAACGAGAGCCGAGGAGGAGCGAACACCGACGAGGCGAATGAACGAGCCGAGGAGGAGCGAACGACAGTGACTATGGTGTCGATTCAACGTTCATTCTTCGGCCAAAGGAGCGAACGACGAACAGTGTGAGTTCCCATCCCCGCATCCAATTCCTCCATGATTTATTCAGTCCCGCGTCGGCAGCTTTTTTTGGGATTTTCTGTGTTGCTCTTTTTGTGAAAAGTGTATTCTTTGATTTCTGCTAAATTCTTGAGATTTAATGTAGTTTAGAATGCTCCGTTACATTGATTTTGGATAGATTTTGTCTTTTAAGCATGATACTTGACTCGCAATTTTTCTCATGTGAAGTGTTTACTGAGTTTATGGGGACTGATGTGTTGATCATATATGTTTCCATGTATGTGCTTTTTCCAGTTGGCAGCTGAGTTATGTGGATTTATGGTATGATCATATGTGCTTTTTCCAGTTGGCAATGTCTCTAAGTGCAGGGATGGTTGATGTGATGTATTCGGTTTGTTTTTTGAAGGTACTGGTGATGGATTGGATTGTTGTTGTGATGGATTCCAGTTGGCAATGTCTCATTTGGTTAAAATTGTTTGTGTTTGTGAAAATAAGATGCTCGAGTATGCTACATGACACTTGCACTTGTGAATTTTGGAAATTTGAATACAAAGGAAATTGTTTGTGAGGTGGTGGAATGACACATAAAGGAATTTCAGAATAAGCTTGGGAATGTAGTTGAAGAGAATACTAACCTTGCTGTTGTTCACAGAAAATTGTCGAAGCAGGTAAATGTTGTTTGATAATTGTTACTTTAACATTAGTTGTATTGCGGATTTCATTTTTTTGTTAGAATCGGAGATAAATAGTCATTACAATATTCATTACGAGAATCCAACATAGATATATGTAAAAACGCCTGCTCACGCCGCGGTCCCGTCGGGACGACGGGCTCACCGCTAGTCTATTTTATAATAGAATTAATAGGGGATGAACCACCAAATATGGATATCCCGATTTACCCCACCCACTTATTTAATTTACAAGTCGTGCCAAACATGCTGCAGAACACGCTCAGGCTCAAAACGCTATTTATCTTACATCGCTTACACTGTTTCACGAACTTGAAAAATCTACTCTATATAAACTATGTCAACACATCCAAGTCACGCAATCTTGCAATGCTTGCATAACGAACTATTCTTTCGCATTTTACTAAATAATATCGTGCAGGCGTTGCTTAAAGAGGCATACGCCACTTTTTGAAGGTTTAACCACAGGTCAGTCGGCCCGCTAGTCTTCTATACATATAATATAATTGGTTTTGTCATATATCCACCATCAACACTTATATAATCCCGAAAATGCACATGCCTTCTATCACTTATTACAAATCATGTCATTTGACCCACTATTAATCGTATTTTACTGGGTAGATTCCATATTGAACAGAGTATTTACGGTATATGATCATATATTATTCCGATTAATGAAATGCATGTGATGATTAGCCTATTCTATCCGCTTTTCCGTCGGAATGACGTACTGCAAGCTAGTTTTTGATATAAGGAATCATCATATCGCGGCCAGATGCGCCATTATCCAAGCTTCCCATCCACCTCGTCCGATGATCACTTTTCTAGCGGTAGGTATCTCCCTAAACAGCATGCTGTTAATTTTCACGATGATTCCATCAGTGAAAGTCTTTTTATTGTTGGAGTTAATTTTCTCTACTGCTATTGTATTTCTTGTACTTGAGTAGTGTCATGGGGATGCCCGAACACACTCTGCTCCATATCTTTTGGTTTTTTAGAGCATGGGTATGCCCAAACTTGATCATTTATTCATCCATAAGGATCGGTGGCTCCTGTTCAACGTTATTCATTTATATACTCCTAAGCTGGCCTCTGAGGGTGTCATCGATCTTTATCTGTTATTGCTACGATCCAGGTTTTTTGGGATTTTATTTAATACCATTTATTGGCACCGTCCAATTTTTTAATTTAAAAACATCTTTTTTTGAAGTGATTTTTCTATAATTAATTCTTAGGCTTCATTTGGTTGTGAGAAAAAAATGAGAAAAAGAATTTTTTTTAAGGCTCCGTTTGGTTGCGAGGAAAAAGAAGAGAAAAGAAAAATTTTGAGTGAAAATGAAATTGTGTGTTTGGTTGTAAGGGAAAAAATGCAAAAAATAGGCAAATTGAAATTAAATTTTCCTTACAACTTTCTCATGAGAAAATTGTTTTTTTTTAAATTTTCCTTTCATATCCTTTTTTTCCCGCAACCAAACGGGGCGTTAAAGAAAAATACTTTTCTTTTGAGAAAGTTGTAAGGAAAATTCGATCTCATTTTACCTATTTTTTTTCATTTTTTCCCTTACAACCAAACACACATTTCATTTTCACTCAAAATTTTTCTTAAAATTTTTCTTTCCCCACTTTTTTCTCCACAACCAAAACGGGACCTAAATGTTTTATACACGTATCATCCATGTTATTCGTTTAGCATGACTACGCTTTTAATGTCATTGGTTTAACAATCAGGTGTGGAACTTAGATTCATTGACAGAGCATACCGCAGTGGTGATGTCAGTACTGGTGCTGGGAGCAATTTCTCATATCATGTTCATTGGACAAAACTGTGAAGCTGTTGATACATCTTCCTTCTCATCCATTATATGTCTGCCAGATCTGATGTTTACCCAACACCCAGTAATCATTTTTGTTTCATTTTTACATATCTGGGTAGCTACTGAGAATGGTAAAATCTGGAAGTCACTTATACCCTTACAGAGGAACATGTATAGTTTTAATAAATTTTATTCCTTGCTTCTCTCCAGTGTCCATGAATATATTTACATTTGCTTATTGACGCTTCAAACTGTTGGTGCATTGCTCTTCGATCCTCCCGATCTTAGAACAGTTCTCTCTATAATTGTTTTTGTTACTTCAATGTTGCATAAATCGTTTACTTACTTATTTTTTGAATATGATGTGCCCTGCTTCTTGTTTGCCCTTGCTCATCTCTAGATGATTGAGATGACAAAATTGGATGTGTAATTTTGTATTTGCTGGATGCTAATGATTTGCCATGAGTATAACCGTGTGTGTGTGTGTCAGTTGTGGGTGATTAGGTTGGTTGTAGTCCCTAAAGATTCTGATCTGGTATTCCATTTTAGAAGCTCGCATGGGGATCTCATATATGTTGCGTTTATGTTGTAGGGTGTCCTCACTCTTTGCGGGATGACAGATGCAGAGGCAAAACCCTTATTGCTTTACTCATGCAATGACAACACCGTCCGATTTTATGACATGCCATCGTATGTTCTAGCTCAACCCTCTTCGATAAGAGCTGAACTGATCTTTAGTCCCTGCTCTATTTCCTAATTCATTTCATTTGCTCAGGTTTACTGTTGATGGAGCCGGCCAACTCAGGATCTGGCAGTGGTTAGATAAACCAGTTTCCACTGCATGAGTTCACAATATATTAGCATGTTGTATGCGCCCCTTGTATCTTATAGACCATCTTCCTTCTATTAAATCATCTACAAGTTCGAACCGCCCCATGAGTTGAAGTTATGAAAGAACATATGTCCGAGTTGTTTCCAAAGTGGCTGGCGTCCATCCATTGAATCACACAGCATCATGTACAATAAAATTTTGAGGGATCGATTTTTTTGGATTTGAAATCACAAGTGTACATAAAACCATCCAACTCAGTTTTCAGTGCCAACAAGTTTTATTTTTCTTAGACACTAACATTTAACTCAACAGCTCTTATTCAGACAGTTTCACATCCGAGTGTAAACACATTCTACTACAGCATTCAACCAGATGTCTCTTCGCCATATCTTACAGGTTGAACATGACTTTTATGGCATTGCCACCTCGAGCGCTGGTTTCAAAGGCATCTTCAACTTCCTTTTGCGAAAACCCAAACCTGTGGGTGATAAGGGGCTTCACGTCAATCTTCCCACTTCTCAGAAACTCAATGCATAACGGCCAGGTATTCTTGTATCGGAAAATCCCAATGACATCCACTTCCCTGAAATCAACAAGCACAAGAGAAATAAGCAACTATACGTTTCAGATGCACACATTCCTGAGTCATTAACGGACGGATGATATTTATTTCACCTTGCTGCGGCTGGGGTGAGGGGCACGGTCATCTCACTATGACCCATACCAACAAGGCAAACTTTGCCTCCTGCTTTAGTAGCGGATAACGCTGTTGTCATGGTTTTGTTAAAGCCCGCACAATCAAAAGTTACATCAACATCAGCACCCATAGCTTGGTATATCAGTTCCACTTCTTGCGGCACGTCCTGAATGAAACCGTATTAGAAACAATGTGAAATAGTAGTTTTGCGGCTGGAAAACAGGAAGGACATATACTTTGATGTCTGTTGACACTTGAACAGTCACATCTGCTCCAAGTTCTTTTGCGACGGATAAGCGGTGTGCATCTACATCTGCAAGAACAATCCTTGGGGCACCAAATGCACGAGCTGCTAGCATTGTTACTAAGCCAATAGGTCCAGCGCCCATGACAAGAACATTCGTCTCTGGACCAATATTAGCACGTCGACAGGCGTGAACACCAACACTTAAAGGTTCACACATAGCTCCTTCTTCCAAGCTCACATTTTCCGGCAGCTTGAAACACAAGTCTGCTGGATGCACCACCTGCAAAAACTAAGTATGAGAACACAGCCCGGCGTTCAAACGCAGAGAACATTCAGTGTCAAAACTATTTCTTCTATACACCTCAATACTCATTACACACGGAAGCATGGAAGTTACCTGATTGGCTAGTGAGCCGTGGACAGGCGGCGTAGCAAAAAACTTCATTTCCGGACAAAGATTGTATCTACCATCTTTGCAAGGGCCACACCTCCAGCAACTGATTCCTGGCTCCAATGCTACGCGATCACCCGGCACTAAACTCTTCACCTCACTTCCAGTTTCCTCAATGATCCCAGCACACTCATGTCCAATAACCATTGGCTCTTTGACTATGAAATCCGCACATCTCAAAGTCTGTATACAACCAATCCACACCATAATCCACATCAATCATTCCCCATCAAAATAGTGCAAAATACCATCAACATTCATTAGATTCAAAATCCAAAAAACAAGGCAACCATCTGTCCAATTCAATTCAATACAATATAATTTCATATGACTGAAACAATCAAAACATAATATTATAAGTAATTAGCTGAATGAGGCCTTCACTTCATGAATCCCAAAACAAAGAATCGAGTTCTGAGCTTTACTTTACCTTAAGGTAATGAACATCACTGCCACAGATACCTACAGCCTTCATCCTAACCCTAACATCGTAAGGACCTGAAAGATTCAATCTTTACCATCCAAAACTTAAATCCAACAAAAGAGCATCACATAATCAATATTAATATTTAAAAAAAAAACAATTTGAACATCCAGGCGGAGATACCAAGAGGAGGAAGTTTGAAAGGTTGAATTTTTAGATTGTTGATGCCCATTAGCCAAGCAGCCATGTTCTCCTCTTCTCCAACTTGGTCGTTGCTGGTGCCGTGAGACATCCCTCCTTTGCCCATTTGTTTCGGTATGAGATGATGATTTGATGATGAAAGTGTTAGTGTGACAGTTTTTGTTTGATGAAGGTTGAGAATGTAGTGGATCAAAGAGGAGGGGATAACTACTGTGACATGGATAATCACAAACTGAATCGTGGATTATGTTGGGACAAAATCTGATGTCATTATCAAAGTATTATTAATTTTTTTTAAGGAAAGTAAGGCTATTTTTTCTCATGAGAAAAGTTGTAAGTAAAATTTAATTTAATTTTATATATTTTTTAATTCTTTTTTACAATTAAACATAAATTTCATTATTACTCAAAAAATTTCTTTATTTTTTCTTTCCGTTCCTTTTTTTCGCAACCAAACGGGCTTAAATGAATTAATTTACGCATTTCTCAGCCATTCTATTTTTCATTTGTCTAACGAGTACTCGTGTTGTTATTTACTAAGCCTCATTACAGTTTAGATATGGAATTTTTTAAAATAAAGTTAAATGAGACAAAAAAGGTGTAGGCGTTTAAAAGTTGGTTAAATGACATAAAATATATTTTAACAAAATACTTTGAATTAATATTAAATTTTAATTTATTTATTTTAAATAAAAAATGGACCGGTGTCATAGCTTGAAGTGTTATTTGCATCACTAAGGCTCTGTTCTTTTGACTTTAATTTAAAGTCACTTCAGGTCAACTGATAAACATTCACTATTTTCAAAATTATTCTAAAAGTGCAATAAGACTTGAAATTATAAGTACAAGCTTAAGACTCATTCATTATTGTTAAAACTATTTTTTAAAATTAAAAATAATATGTAAATGTAATTGATTAATTATTTTTAAATTTTCAATTCAGTTCAGTTCAAAAGAACAGACCCTAAACCACACTTACATCTACATCTACATGACAAGTGAAGTCCAACTTGGAGGACAAGTCAAACTGGATAAGTCAAACCAGGCTTGCAAAACAAGTCAGGACTACGAGTATAAACCCATCTTACTACAAAACTGGTGTGTAATATCTGACTTAGGGCTGAAGAGTATAAACCCTCCATGAAAGTACACCATCAGTGGAAGCTTCTTTCCCAACAGGTGCAAAACGTGGCAAGTAGATCCTTAACCATGTTTTCTTAGTTATATCTAGAGGTACATCTTTGATGATGATGGGTGAGATGAAGCAGTCATCAGTGGAGATTGTTGGGATCCCAGTTACGCTTGCTATTGTGAGCCATTAGGGTTTTGGCTTAGCTTCAAGTAGTTGTATGGTTCAATATTGCTCACTGGCTGCTTTGGTAGTTGATCACTCAAGCTTAGAAAACTTGTACACACTAATGGAATGATACTATGAGATATGGTATGAGTTGGGTTTGGTTGTTTTGGGCATTTAAAAGGCATAGTTGCGTGCGTAGATGAAGAGTTGTTGAATGAGTTATGAGAATGGAGATTGAATATTCACATTGTGACTGTGACGAAAGCTGTATTTGGTTTTATTTATTACAGAGGGGTGTGGCAAGTCAATATGTATTGAAAATGACAAGAATAGTAAGTACTCCATAACCAGTGGTGTACAAAGAGATTAGATCGTTCGTGAGATCCAGATCCCCACCCTCCCCAATCATTAACCATTTTAGCGCAATCGGCATAGACACATGTGCTTTATTAATTTACCATCGAATTACTGTGCAATTTTTTAAGTTTGCCGAGCTGCAAATTTCATACAGGGACCATTAGAGAGGCCTCAATTCACTTTACTTTTAGTCAATGACTTTCAGATTTATTTGTATTTCCATCGAAGCAACTAAAGGCTCATTGTGAAATGAGAAATAAGTTAAATTCATTAGTTTTATTTATTTTAATTTATGGGATTAGAAAAATTCTAAATTATGTGGATACTGTTATAAATACCTTAATAAAATTTAGAAATTTCTGGGATTCGTTGGGACTCAAAGAGTATTGAAATGTGTACAGAAAGTAATAGAGGAGGAGGCGAAGGTGTATATTCGTTTCCTTCACCCAGCACCTCTATTTATACAGAAACGGAGAGTGATTTTTCTTTCGTGTGGGCCCCACATGTGGGACCCGTACAATTAATTCCCACCTAATATTGCAGCTCATTTATAACAATAGGGAGGTTTTGGATGGTTCTAGACAATAAAGAAAAATGGGTTTGCGACAAAACCTAATTGTAGGTTTGCAAAAATGGATGCAAGTGTCAAAAAACAATTTGAAGTTTGACTTTGCTTATAATGCGTATAGCATCGTGACGGTACGATCAGAGGATTGGATCCATGTTGTGGTACGACTTGTCTGATCCGCATCGAATACAAGTCTCTCATCCGACGTGGGATATTGGGATTTGGGGGTGGGGCGTTACAGATGTAATTCTGAAGTTTACTGTAATATTGAATTCAATAGAATGCAAGAGAACTAAAGAGAATGAACCTTTTTTGTTGTTGTTGATAATAATCAAGAGGCTAAACCTTAATTTCTTAAAATGTGAAGTTGAGAAGCGATTGGAAATACGTGCGGGTTTTGGTTGTATGGAATGAATGTTGGTTTGTGAATGTCAATGTGTAGGTGTATGCGAGGAGTTTGACCTGTTTCGTGTTGACTCGAGTTTAAGGTTGAAGGTTTCCTTGATTTACAAGGGTGAGGTTACAAACTGGGCATTCGATTTCGATTATGTTCAAGTCTGGTAAGAAGTCACACAGGCTCGGACTTTCACAACGGGCACCAGATTTTGATATTTCTCAAGTGTGAAAGCTGTTGATTATCTAGATGTTACAGTGAAGTCAGGAATTTCACAATACAAAGCTGTGCTGAGTGATTGAGACAAGACAGACAACATATGATTGACTACATTGGTGGAATGGGAATGGAAGATTGTGTTTTTTGTTGGGCTAAGAATCTTCGGCAAGTGAAGGTCACTCAAATCCAGTCCCTCTTCTGGAAGCTCGGTTGACAGAGGCCCAACAATTCCATCTGAGTTGAGTGTGAGACCACTCTGCTAACACAAGACAGTCCATTTTGGTGAGGACCCATTTGCAGGTTATTTCTGTAGAGTATACATGTTAATTTGGCAGATTAGTTTTTACCTCTGGCTGGAACCTCAACATGTCGGCACGAGCCATGGCTTTTGCTTGAGCTATTCTTTGCCTGAATGTTTCTGCCATCTCTTCGGCCTGTGAAAAATGATAAACGTTCAGATTGATTCAAGACAGTTCGGGGTTAGGAGACATGAAATTAGATGCGTAGGGACTTGGCATGTCAAACTGGGTGAACTGAGTGGCTTATTCATAAAACTTACCTTCTCAAACACAAGCTTTGGGTTGCGAATCATGTCACCAGGAGTTGGCTCTAACTTGTTGGTTGAGAGACTAACTCTCCCTCTGTCTTGGTCGTGGCTGAGGATCATGATCTATGATTAATATGAACACAGTTCGAATGAGCAGGAGTTACTATCAAAGGATGAATGTAAAAAATGAATAGCCATGCTGAAGTTTGCAAAATGTACCTTGAGCGTGTCCCCAGGTTGGAGGACAGTTGCAATATCTGAAACCCGGTCATGACTGATCTGACTCACGTGAAGAAGACCATTCATGCCACCTACGTCAATAAAGGCACCGTACGGTTTCAGGCTCTGCACTGTTCCGGTAATCACTGATCCAATTCCAAGATGTGCCTGACTGTCGGCAACAGCCTTGCAGTTACTGAGGACTAGCCTAGATTGATCCTCGTCAACTTCAACAAATTTCAGGGGAAGTTCTTTGTCTAAGAGGTCTGCAGCTGATTCTGGGGGTAAACAGATCAATTTTATCAGCACATCCAAACTATCAATTTGTTCTGAGAAGTTCCAAAGAGATTTAGCAGCTGATAATTGGACTGGTTGGAAATCCGGGAGAATGGTACAAATCCACGAAGACCCTCAACCAGAGCCACAACTCCACCTTTGTCTGCGCCAACAACCTGAACATGAAGAGTTTAAGAGCTCAGTTACCCATTAGCAGGTTTGGAATAGCTACATCCGCTTATTTATGAGTATTCCATTGGTACATTCAATTTAGAAAAGGAAAAAAAAAGGAACTTCAATGAGCCTGTTGAGAAGTGAGAACTCCTACCTTACCCTTGACCAAAACATCTTCAGCTTGAAGCTGTCTGCACCGTTCCCAAGCAGTATCATATTGTATGGACCGCAAGCTCAAAACCAAACTGTCAGCAGCATCGTTCTCGCCAATGATTATGAATTCATCTCGCATGCCAGGAAATATTCCTGCCTCATTTACATGTTTAATTTTGAGAATGCAGGCCTCCTGAAGATTTGGCAGTAATTTCGAGTGTCGACAAAGGCTCCATTCGCGTCAGTACTGAAAACTGTCCCTTTTACCTGAAAGAACGTACAGTCACTTCACTACTCAAATCAAACATGCGAAGCACCGAATCTCATCCTCTAGGGTAAAACTAACAATGACCATAATACTCCATGTCTCTACTGTTAGTAACAATATCATGAACAAACAGCTAGAAATAACTACGACATCCAATCATCATTTCGCATGGTACAAGATCCAGAGGTATTAAATGAGCAAGCAACTCCATGAAAACAAACAAATCCACAATGTAGGCTAAGTGATACGTTAAAAGGCCAAAAAAAAATGAAGATTTATACACCTTTGGTCACTTTTGCAAACCAAATTTGGCTCAAAATGCTTTACACATCTTTGATGATTATACAATCCTGCCTAAATTATTCTTCGATCTAAATGCGTTCAATACCACTTCAACCTAATAAACACAGGACTCCACATGAAAATCATCAATGAAAAGAAATGCGGTCCTATAAATTTGAATATGAATTACTAGAGTTGAGTTCGTCGTCCCGACCGAACGCGACATGAACATACATTTTTATTTATATCTCCGTTTGATTTTCCATATTGTTCTCAATGTTTACTGCTCTAATTTTATTTTTTTTGATATTTTTATTTCTGATGTCTCCATTCGATTCTCATCAAATTTTTAATTTTTTTTGTTTTATTCCTTTTTTTATCTTATTCTCCAATTATTTTTAGTAACGAAATTAGAAGTTTTAACGACGAAAATTTCCGTCGATATATGTGTGGTGGTGGATTGTATTTAGGGGTGCAAACGAGCCGAGCCGAGCCGAGCTTTGGGTTGTTCGAGCTCGGCTCGAGTAGATTTCCCCTCAGCTCGAGCTCGACTCGAGCTCGTCGAGCCTAATAAACTTGTGTTCGAGCTCGGTTCGATAAAAATATTTGTTGTTCGAGCTCGGCTCGTTTAAAGCTCGGCTCAATTTTTTTGTTAAACGAGCCAAGCCAAACTCGAACGGCAAAAGAGCCACGCCAAACGAGCCAAGCCTAACTCGAATTAAATGGCAAACGAGCCACGCCAAACGAGCAAGGCAAAAAGGCAAGTTTGAAATTTTGGTTGAACAAGCTTGGCCCATATATTGTATTACGGGCTGAGTCTTGTGTTATGTTCAATTCAGGTATGAACCTATCTATATATATGTGTGTGTTCCCAGTAGAGTTGTAAAAATGGGCGATGTGGGAGAAATGTCCCTAGTCGTGTATCAGTTTTTTTTTTTTTGGAAAACATTCTTTGTCATTTATGTGTTCTGAAACATTTGTGTCCATCTCTATGAACATTTTATTTGATTCAACAATGTTTGGCGTGGCCCATATATTGTATTTTGGAATACATTTCAAATTTGTTTACATAAATACACCAATAGGCCCTTTGTACATTTCAAATTTGTTAAAAAAAAATTAGGCACCGGTATTTAAGGATACCGGTGCCTAGTTTCACTTTGTTTTTTTTTTGAAAACCTTATTGTTTAAAAAAAATGAAATTAGGCACCGGTATTTATGGATACCGGTGCCTAATTGCACTTTTTTTTAAACAATAAGAAACTAGGCACCGGTATCTAATTTCACTAACTATGCACCAGTATTGCATAATACCGGTGCCTAATTAAAAACCTTATTGTTAAAAAAAACGAGCTTTATTCGAGCCTATAAACGAGCTGCTCACGAACTTAAACGAGTTGAACACCACCTTGCTCAAGCTCGGCTCGTTTAATAAACGAGCTTCAAAATTATGCTCGAACTCGGCTCGTTTAATATCAAGCCGAGCTTTGATCGAGCTTGCTCGCGAACAGCTCACGAACGCTCGGCTCACTTGCACCCCTACATATAATCTAAATCCAAAGCACTCTTTAAAAAGAAAAACTGAACCCTGTTAAAGGCTGCTTGACTAGACCTTGTGGACATGTTATATATAACTCACGTGTACCTAGTAGGGTTCCATGCTTAAGGCTTTACTCTTACCTTATCTCGAACCCAAGACATTTGGCTTGAACTTGTAGTTTTTACTGAAGATATCAATCTCTAACGAGCATATAATGGAAGGATTTCAAGATGGGCAAATGATGTAATTTGAGACTCGCATTCGTAGTGCACCAGCTCCAACTATACATCTCCATTTTATGCGTTAATTGCTACTAATGGCAAGCCCCAGGTTATGAGCTATACAACACTAACTAGGACTTAAAGATGCCTAAGCTGAAACGATCATTAGATAAACTTCAATTCGGTCAGCATTGGTATGAAGGTCATCGATTCTCATGTTTATGTATATATACCTTCACCAAATTTATGTAGCTCATAAACAACACTGAAGAGCATACCTGACTGCCTTTCAATAATATTTGCACCTTGTCTGGCTCCTTCCGATCCTCCA
>JAWWMW010000694.1:241435-261053 GCA_035048345.1 Echeveria elegans
ATTAGAAGGTAAATCAACGGTTATGATCTCTTTATACTTTTTATATTTAACACACTTTATACCGGATCCCTACCCATGAATGTTTATTTTATTTCAAACGATAATTGTTTTCTATTTTATTAACTATTCCTTTTTTGGAAGCATATGAATGATTGTTAGAACAAATATATGATAAGTTTGCATTATTGTACAGCGGACATTAATCTAATCAATAGAAATTTAATGTTAATTACTCCCTCCGTTCCATTATATAGTTCATTTTTCTTTTTTAGGCGTCCTAAAATATAAGTCTCATTTCCTTAAATAAATAAAAATTTCACTCACATTTACACCCTCTCTCCAATCTATTCACTTTCCACTCATTCTATTTTTTACTTTTACCTCACATAACATAATTTTCTTAAAACCGTACCAAACTTTAAATGAGATCTATTTAATGCAATGGAGGGAGTATAAGATTGTCGTGATAAGTCATTTTTGATGGACGTCAGAGAAGGGACACTTTATTTTCTTGGAAAAAATAATTGCATTGTTCAGAAGATGTCGGCCCACTATTTCAATAACCTAAGTAAGGATACAATAATTTGGTTATTTGTCCGAAATTAAATACCGTACTAAACTTATCATGGTGCCATTCATTATGATCATAACTTATTTAATTGGAAAATAGAGTTTTAAATATATTTATTATCTGTTATTATAAAAGAATAGAGAAAATTATGTAAATTCAATGATGAAATTATCTTTCATTAAATAAAAAATGATTAGACTATTCATTATCTCTCTTTTCACCATTAATAATAAATATGCTATTTAAATTAAAGACAATGGGCTCGGTCCGGTCCATTAAATAAAACTAAATATTAAAAATATTAAAAATTAAAAATCAAAATTAAAAATTAAGCGAAAAATATTTATCATTTTTAGGTGAATTAAATGGAGACACGAAATAAAATCCTGTCGTGACGACAGTAGCGCAGCTAGTATACAATAATAGAATAGAATTAAAAACGCCTCAACAAATAACTAGGTATTTTTAGTTTTGCATCTATCATTTACAATAAATAATCAAATTGATATTTTTTCCAATTAAAACATTAAAACATTAAAATTTAAAAAAGAAAACAGATAATATTAAAATTTTTGGAGAGAATACATAAATATCTCATTCCTTGCTCACAGCATTATTACACAAGATGCCACCATTTTATTTTGCCAGCTGGATTGGTGGCTAGAAAAGTTAAATAAATACTGAAACTACACCACTGCATCCATCTCTTCACTGTTGGATTTGGATATGAACCTTCTCAACCTTTCAAACAACATCCTTGCTTTGCTTTCATCAAACCATTCAACCACATGAACATCTCCTTCACCAAACACACTCTCCACGTCCACACCTCTCTTTTCAAACATCCCGGCCGCCTCGATTTGGCGGTCCACTAAAGGATCCTCCTTACCTCCCACCAGTAAAACCCTCCACCCCAACTCTTTTATCACGTCAAACTCTTCTTCATACACATCCCCATTTTTTAGATGACTGTACTCATGATCTTTATCTGCACCCTCTGGCAAGGACAACTCCCACATCAAGTCGGTAACAGTTAAAGGAAGTATAGGACCATTGATTAGCCTTAGTTCTGATGCACTTCTCTCTACACCACCAAAAAATGCATGTAGTAACACTAGTCCTTTGATCTTCAAAGGCTCTAACTCACCATTCGATGAAGTCTTAGCCAACCTAAGGCCGGCATGGTAAGTTATGTTACCTCCTGAGCTTGACCCCATTAGAAAACAGTTAGAGAAGTCTGCATAACTCACCAGTAACTCATCCTCACAGCTCTTGAGAAAATGCACCAAATCAATAGCATCTTCATAAGCTGCTGGAAGCCTATGTTCCGGTGCAAGACGGTAGTCTAACGACACTACAACGGCTGGTAGAGCCCCAGCCATCTTACTACAAAACTGGTGTGTAAGATCTGACTTAGGGCTGAAGAGTATAAACCCTCCACCATGAAAGTACACTACAAGTGGAAGCTTCTGTCCGACCGGTGCAAAACGTGGCAAATAGATCCTAAACCATGTTTTCTTGGTGACATCAAGAGGTACATCTCTGATGATAATAGGTGAGATGAAAAAGTCATCAGTAGAGATTGTTGGGACACCAATTAGGTTTGCTCTAGTGATAGAGCCATTAGGGTTTTGGCTGAGATTCAAGTAGCTAAATGGATCTATGGTGCACACTGGCTTCGCTAGATCATCACTCATGCTTAGAAAAGGGTTCGATGAGTCGGTGAATGGTGATGCAAAAATGAAGAGAGTATAAGAGATATGATAATGGTTTTTGGTTGGGGGCAGTTGTTTAGGGCATTTAAAAAGCCCATAATTGCGTGCGTAGGTGAAGAGTTGTTTGAATGGGGTTTATGAGAGTAGTGATGGAATATCGACACAGTGACGCGAGCGGCTAGCTGTATTGGTCTGTATTTATATGTGGCAAGATCGTACAAGTCAAGATGTTGAAATTAACAACTAAGGGTACCTACACTCTAAAATTTAGTATTCAACACCCTACTTTACCACATTTAACTCTCCAGCTCTATTTCTCACATAATCATTCAACACACATTCCAATCATGCCTTCCATAATAATTTTGCTTAACAAAATTCAACACCATACCCTACAACTTTTATTTATCTTCTTTTATTTTCTTCAATAACTTAATTTTTATAATCACAATTCAATAACAATTATCATTTTAATAGTTAAATTATTTATACACATTCTTGTTATCATTTTGATGTTTTCATTTCATCAATTTAAGTTTTTTTTTTAATAATTGCATCTTGCAAGAAATAAAGACGAGAAATATTGATGATAATTATTAAAAGAAATACAGAATGGCATGAAATATATTTAATCACGATACATTCCAAATTTTGATCATATGTGTTTGACTAGATATGCTTGCAATGCATGACATGTCTTTGAATCATGCATCTCGAATCTAGCACACACATGATTTGCGAATGTCGGTAGCATCCCAATTGAGAATTGTTGTTAGATATTAAACCCTGTTGCCTCAGATTGATCATAATCGGTTCAGTGTTGAGCATATGTATCTTGTTCATCCTCAACGATTATATTATGCAATATGATACATGATCTCATTATGATAGCCAAATTGTCAATGTCTCACATGTGAGCTAGTTTGCGAATAATTTTTCATTTCTGTCCATAATACTATATGTTCCATATTTAATCCACCGCTAAGTAGCACCAAATTTTGATTGCTGGTCCATTTTGGGCTTTTTGGACGAGCAGAAGTTGTATTCCGTAATTGAAGTGACTTCACTGTTAATATCACCAATAGCCGTGGAAAATTCAGTAAATTCAGTTGCTCCAACATTTGGACTAATATATTTCACATTGGAGTAGAAGAATAATAAGGTGGTATCTGAGACGAGTATGATATCATTGATCCGTAATATGTATGATAATTTGAAGCAAATGATGGTAAAATGAAACTTGGTGCAAACCCATAATTTGGAGTATTTCGAGGATGTTGTTGGGTGAACTTGATTTTGAAGATAATTGTTAGGATTTGGGCAGTTGAAAGGGTTATTGTCAGCATCCATTTCACTTGAAAGCTAAGAACAATAATTGTTTGCATCCATTTCACTTGAAAGGGTTATTGTTTGCATCCATTTCACTTGAAAGCTAAGAACAATAATTATTCAAGTTGAAAGGGTTATTGTTTGCATCCATTTCACTTGAAAGATATTTGAAAGCTAAGAACAATAATTTATTGGAGGATTATTGGGAAATTATAGTGAACAAAGATGTTTTTATGTGTCCAAATCAAATGAAGTGATTTTCTAAATATAGAGCATAAAAAGATGAATTTTGATATAAAAATATTATAAAATAATTAAAATAAAATAAAACTTCAAAGATCAAAGCAGCCAATAAAAAACAACATATCATATCATTATCAAAAGCCAACCAGAATTTTGGTACATGTCATTTCACTTGTTCCATTTCTTCACATTCAACCGGTTGAATTTTTCAACCAAATATGTCATCTTCCTCCATTTTTCAATACCGCCAATGCATCACACTCAAACTATTTAAAAAATTATTTAACATAATCATTATAAATAGTCTAATAAGTGGTGCACAGAAAGAGATCAGATCGTTCTTGAGATGCCCACCATTATTAATCATCAATCATTTTTTAGTTAACATAGGCAAAATGCATATTGATGCATGTGCTTTATTTTTTTATTATTGAATTATTACAATTTCATACAAGGACCATTACAGAGACGCATGCATCAGTTCATATCAATCACTTTCAGATTTATATGCATTCCATTTAAAAAAAATACTCCTGACACAACTCTATGCATCCAAATAAGCCATTAATGAGCTTTATTTTACTCCCTCCGTTTCATATTTTTTTTTCATTTTCTTTTTTGGTGTTTCAAAATTTTCTTTTCATTGCCTTATATGGAAATATTTTACTCTCATATTTACACCCGCTCTCCAATCTATTCACTTTCCACTCATTCACTTTCCTACTTTTATCTCACATAACTTAATTTCTTTAAAAATTGTGTTAACTAACAAATGAGAACAAAAAATTAAAACGGAGGGAGTAGTTTTATACAAGACGCTGAATACATACTGAATAACATATACATTTGTGGACTCCTCCGATCTCATACTTCATCGGATGGTTATACCAATACATTTATCGGCATCACTACATTATCGTCCAGTACTGGACCGACATCGGGTCAGTCCTCCAATCACATATTCAAGGAAATTTAGTTTCGGGTTGGGTCTTCCGATGATGAGTGCACCCGGGATCACAATCTTCCGTGTACTTTGAAGTTATTACAAGTAATCAATACGTTCTGTTTTTAATCGTATGCAAGGTGAAACTGGTTGCATGCATTTGCTAAAGTTCTTTGAGACCCTTATTTGCACTAAATGCATAATCACAAGTTTGCATTCAGTGTATTCGTGATTGTGCATTTAGTATAAATTACATATGACATATAATTTCAGGTCTCAAAAACAACATTTATCTTGTCTGAAATTACCACAGACAAATCCGGTAACAGAAAACAAGCTCACCTGATTTTGGATCCACCTTTACTACTTACAAATCCAAACTCAGTTGAAGCCTCAGTGTTCCCAGTCCCAAACTCCTCCAAATCCGTCCCATCCTCGTCCTTTACGACCGCCACCACTAGCTGTTTCTTCCGCCAGTGTCTGACTAAACTACCGCCATTAGGCCATTGTACCACTTCCTCCATCCTCGGTCATTTCTCAGGGTTTTCCATTGACACACCTCATCGCAACAGTTACCACCATTTCTAGTTGACCTCTGTCGAACCTGCATTTCAGCTTTGGGTCAGCAATCTTGTCGTATGTGTCCTTTTCTAAATGTGGCGTGACCCATTGGACTATGTCGCGTTTTAGTATACCTGGGAGATCTTCTATGGGTTTTCTGGCTGAGATGATTTCTATGAGTAGAATACCACAGCTGTATACGTCGCAACTTTCGGAGACTTTGCCCCGCATTGCGTATTCGTGAGCTAGGTAGCCAAGAGTGCATTTGACGAGGGTAGTTAAGTGGCTGGCACTGTCTGGGATCAGTTTCCCAAAGCCGAAATCTGCTACTTTTCCTTTGAAATTCTGATCGAGGAGGACACCTGCTCGCTTTTATGTCTAGGTGGATTATGTGTGGGTTCGCCTCATGATGCAAATACCTATAGAAAGTCAACTTAATATCGGTCGAAAATTTACAATGTAAAACTGGTCCTGTTTCTTGAAAAGTGAAAACTTACGCTATGCCCTCAGCTGATCCTATGATAACATCATGCGACGAGGCCAGTCCAGCAGGAAATCATTAGAAGTATGACCGTGCAAATGTGCAGCCAAGCTGCGGTTAAGCATTTAGTCGTATACAATGAGTCTTTCATCTCCGCCTGCGTAGAAACCCCATAGGCTGAGTAAATTCGCATGTCTCACCCTCCCTAATATCTCCGCTTCCACCGCCAATTCCATCTCCGCTTTAGCACTCATCGCTTCAGCCTCTTTACAGCTATCTGCACAAACAACCAAACTAACACGTGGCATCACCATTGTCTTCTAATTTCAGTGAATTTCCAATAGCAGTTGTCTAGGCAGAACAGAACATTCATTTCCAGAATTACACGTGACAGTGCTGCCCACGACTTTAGTTGCTAATAGGACCACTTAATGCATACGGTTTACAGACTACAAGAAAAGTTTCAAGTAAAGAATCTGTAGAAAATTCTGAAAGCATCTGTTTGCCCTGCTACTCCGCCAAAACTTGGAAATACAACAGTACAAAACAGACAACACAGCATGAGCTAAATATATTTGAAAGGTATGTACCTCGACGTGTTTGCTTGTTCTTCCCCAATAAACACTTCCAAATCCCCCTTCACCAATCTTATTATCTTCATGGAAGTTGTTGGTTGCGTATAGAAGCTCTTTCAGGCAATATATCTCCCGTAATCACTGGTGTCTGCACTACACGTTCCATAACACCGTATAAACGAACAAAATCAGAATTGAGTCACCCATTTAAATCTGATTGGAATTATCAACTGATCACGATATACTTAATGTGTTTACCTGATTTCTGGCTGTTCATTCGTAAGACAACACAGCCATTTTGCACCGCATTTTCATCTAAAGAGAACAGAATACGACCAACTATGAGTAAAATTCTTTCTCAAAGCGGGGAAGGGATGACCAGAAAAAGATAACAAGGCAGCGGAATGGAAGCTAGACTGCCATATTTTGGACAACATATGAAAGGTATTTGCTAGTTGCTACACAATGAAGTTCATTTCAACAAAGTGTATTGACGTATTCTAGTGTTTGTCGCCACTCGCCATATGTTACGCACATTTCTCTCGGAAATGTCATACACGACCAGCCTAATATTAAATCACTGCCTGAGTAAGTACGGTATACATCCATGTATGGGTATCAAAATCAATGTTTGCAACAGCAATTTAATAAACAAATATGTATTAAAGTAAAGCTTACACATTGTCATCGCGATGACCAATAGTTTTCTAATTCCGAATCAACTTCTTTAAAAGTTCTTGAAATTGACTCTTTCGGCATCGTCTCATAACGTGGATTTTCGAGCCAGGGGACAATCTCTAGGATTGAAGACCTACAGCTGGGAAACATCAAACATAGTACAACGATTAGCTGTTATTTCTCAAATCAAGTCTAAACGTAAAATTTCATGCCACGAATTTAAAAATGCCTTAAATCTTATTTAGTTTTATGGAAGCGATACATAAGTTATAAAACTATAATATTTTTGAGTCCAGGAAAAATAAAAGCCGCCAGTATTAAATAGGGTTAACAGTTGTTCGATGACTAGGTGCTTGCAGGCTAGAAAATTTAACATGGGTCCAAATCGCAAACAACTACCATTTGATTTGGGTACTCACAGAGACAAGAAAGTGGGCAGCTGCAGGTTATCAAATAAAATAGATTAGCAAGACAACATGTATTTGTATAGTTATATAAGAACAAGGAAACCGATGCACGTCCAACACTTGACTTATGTTAAGTAGTTTACAAGTAGCTACTAAACAATCTTTGCAAAAGTTCATATGATAGGTCGTCATAAACTCCACAGGTAAATCAAATTAAAATTTATAATTAGGAAGTGAATCAGCCCATATTGTAATTTTGCCAATAGATACGCAAGAATCAAATTTCAGTTTTGACTTAGCAATTGCGTAGTTGTGTGTATGAAGAACCAGCTGGCCTCTAAAGCATCAAAATCGCTTCCATCACAGTTCATCGTTTTTGAGACAAAAGTATTAATCATACAAAATGCAAACAAAGAATACCTCCTTTCGTTGGAACACAGATAGAGCAAGCATCCGAACAGTCACTAGACGCTGTAATGTACCTGGCCAGCACTTCACACAATTGTTCGATGAATTAGATTAGGCTTCACCAGAAAAAAATACCAAGAAAAAAAAAATGCTAATGTTGCAACCATCGTAATTGCCTACCTCGAATCCCAATTACCCGAGCAGGAGGAAAGCTGAGTACCCTGAGTCACACGTTTGAGCTTTAGCCCTGTTTTTTCTCCCATATGTCCCTAAAGGTGACCTCCAATGCATAGTGTTTGTCGTGACGCCAGTACCTTCAATAAATGATTTTATATTTCTACACTAAGGTGGCAGCGGTTAGTAAAAAAACAAAATTCATAGTAGTGAAAAGTTACCAGGGAAATCTCATTGTTACCTTGAAAAAATGGTAGAGACAGGCGTGTCAGACTGCTGGCCCAGAGGCCCCGCACGGTTGAGTCGACGAAGAGACATTACTGGAATTGTGCTCACGTGAATTAAGAAACAAACTGGATTTCACAGGCATGGGAAAGCTTTTTTCAAAAAGCAGCAAAGTCAATGAGTAATAACTCTCAGTCATAAAAATCTGGTGCAACAAGAAAAGCTTGTAGGTCCTTGTGTTTAAAAGCAGAGACATGTCGTAAGCACAACAAGACAAAGCACGAGACTTTTGATTTATTTAAAGAAAAAAACTACCCGTGAAGAAAATAAAATATTTTCTGTATTTTTCATTACTTTATATAAGCAGTGATTTTACTGCGGTAAATCACACTGAAATATGTAAGACTATGAGAACTATGTAGTCTATACTAGAATTGACTTCATAAAAATCACCGCACCTTCTTATGAGCGGTGTGTGGGAAGCGTGAGGGAGAAAGCTCAGATGGAAGATCAGGTAGAGATAAAGCACCAGAAAGTATCCCGACGACTTCTTTCATGGAAGGCCTGTGAGAAGGGGTCTTCTGAATGCATAGTAATGCTACCTTGATGCATCTCAAAGCTTGGTCTTGGTTCACTGATTGCAAAGACTTGTCAACAAGTTCAATGACCTTTCCAGCACGAGCAAGATGTCGCGCCCATGATACAAGATTTGCACGTTTGAATTCAGACATGGGAGATCCTGTCACTTGAAGTGGCCGCCTTCCAGCAATAATAACCAAAAGAAGAACCCCATAACTATAAACATCGCACTTATCAGAGAAATTGACATTATCAGCTACACCACAGTATTCTGGTGCGACGTAGCAAACAGTTCCTCTCATACTAGGTGTACTACTCATCGCACCGCTTTTTGGAAATTCCCCACTGCACGAATCGTGACTATTATGTCCACCCCTCCACGATTCTCCACTTAGGCCATCTAACCACCAATCTAAACTACCACGACTTCTCTTGCTCCCGCTCCTGTTAAACTTCCTGCTTTTGTTGGACCCGTCGTTACATGACCACCAAGAATCAATAAACTCATTATCTGTATAGTTGGTTTGAAGCCTCTTATTTTTCTTTTGTTTCTTCATCAGATCACGAGCATATTCCTCCTTCCACCATTCTCTTGCAGGCCTTCGCTTCACCTTCTTAGAGTTTTTATCTTCATCTAACGTGACCCACCAATCAGGATGCTTCTTTTTCTTCTTTCTCTTGGTTTTAGCTTTCACCTCGTTTTCGGATGAATCATCAATCCAGCCCCTTTTAGCCCTCTCATTCTTAACATCAGTTCCGATCCACTCCATCACATACTCTTTCACAGTTCCACTGCTATCACGCTGGCCAGCATCATCTCCCTCACCCTGGGCAATGATCTCCTTCATTCCCTTCCCACCATCAACATCATCATCACCTCTAGTCGAGCATTCAACGCTCTCCCTTCCCTCACTAATCTTCGAGAAAACGACACCCTGCGACTCATTCCTAAAGGGCGACTGCTCATCACTCATCGCACCCTTAAATACACTCTCCGGCGAATGATCCATACAAACACTAAAATCATCCATTCCCACAGTAGTCATTGTCGTAACACTCTCCGTCTCCTCCTTCACAAACTCCACATCCTTAATCCCGCCATCCATCTCAACTACATCCTCTACTTGCTTCCCTTCCACCTCCTTAAACCTAGCCAATCCAAAATCCCCAATCTTCGCCCTCATAACCCCATCCAGCAACACATTACCCGGTTTCACATCACAATGCACAATAGACGGATCACACCTATGCAAATACTCAATCCCTCTAGCAACATCCAATGCAATCAAATACCGGCGCTCCCAATCCCTAAGCCTAATATCCTTCTTCAACAACAAAGCATCTTGTAAACTACCATTACACATATACTCATACACAAGCCCCATATGTTTCCTACATGAAGCAAACCCTAAAAGCTTCAAAACATACTCAGAATCAATCTTTTCCGCCACAATAAGCTCATTCTGAAACACCCTCTCACCCTGTAACGATCCAGAATCCATCAATTTCACAGCTACTTCCTTCTTCCCAGGAAGCATCCCTACATAAACCGATCCAAATCCACCTTGCCCGACCCGTTTACTCTCGGAAAAGTTCAAAGTCGCCTTCTTTAAGGCAGCATATGAGTACCTACGCGGCGAGTTTGAAGCAGCTGCGGCGGCGCGCGTGCGATTCCATCTAAACTTTTTGAAGAAGAGGTAGAAGATGAGTAAGGCTGAGCAGAGTCCAGCTCCGGAAGCGATTGGAGGTGCGATTGGGAAGTGGGTTCTCGACGAAGACGTATCTGGAGAAGCTGATGGTTGACGAGAGGGCATGTTGAGATTTTTTTGGGGGATTCAATTAAATTAAAAGATTTCGACTTTCATGTTCAGGTGGTAAAAATCGGAGATGGGTTGGTTTGAAATCGATGAATTGATGGAGATTTGGAGGATATCGGGTGCGCTTTGGTTGTGCGATTTGCTGTGTGCAGTTGAGTGTTGAATACGGTGGAAGGAAAGGGAGGATGACGGTGAGAGAGACCGTCGTGTAGTTTTATTTTAGTCCTTGAAGAATGTATAATTAACTATTCAGCCTTTTACTTTAAATTTTTTTTTAAACTAATAATTCAAGAGAAAATTAACACATTTTAAAGTAAATTTAGATTATTGAAGTATTTTTGTGTGCTTAAATTTTACTCGTATATTTCTACAAGTATTTTTATGGAGCGTGTGTTATAAACCTTAATTGATTTGAGGGAATGTACAAAACATTGTCAATTCATAGAGAGAGAGACAATAAACGCATTTTGAATGGATTTTCTTCACCTTTTGTATTTTTTTTTATGATCGGATACAAGTAGTATAAACATTTCTTAGCATATCTCGCTAATTTTAAATAAAGCACATGTCTTCTTCAAACGGCAATTCAATTTCAAATTAGGTGGAGTTATAATTGAAACCCTCGGTAGAGTCAGAATTCGAACTTCTAACTGTGAAAAGTCTTTTTGACAAACTCTTCATTCAATGGATCACCACCACCTTTTGTATTGAAATGATATAATGCATAACAATTTTGTTAAGTAATAATTATCATGAATTACATGACGATCATGCATTATATATACATGTAATATGAATTAAATAAATACTTCTTACTTATCGTTCAATACCAACCTTAAAAATTCACAAAAATGAATGCGCATTTATGTTGATTGCACTTTATTTTTGAAGTTATGCAAAGTAAATTTAATGATAAGAAATGTGATTAGTAAGCAGTAACAGTTTCAGTGACTTGGGACATTAAAATAATTGAATGATGTCATTTTAAATTGCTAAATTTTCAACAACAAAAAATTACTCAAAAGAGCACAAGATGTCAAGCAAACTACATGCAAGGTTTTGTGAGTTTGAAAATTGAATGGCTAGTTCAAAGTCATGGTGCAGTCAATAAAAATGAGTCCGGAAAAAGTAAAAGACAAAAAATGTACAAAGAATAAAGACTTTATTTTTTCAGATTTAGTTTGTATATATTTGCTTTCTCTCATAGCTATGGACGATCGAATATAAACCTCTGATTTTGTTATAAAAAAACGTTGTAATCTTGAGCACTGACTCTGCATAGGTTTGGAAACCAGTAATCATCCTCAGTTTGGTATCAGTAATCATCTTCAAGGATGGAGTTAAAGAATGTGGTAAGGTGTTGCAGTTGATTGTATTGTAGGGAGTGGAATGAAGTGTTGGACTGTTTAGGAGTGTCTCAAGCCCATCACAAATGAAGCCAAAAATGGACCATGAGCTGATTGTATTCGTAGGTACCAAATGGTTAAAGGTCATGTAACTAAAATTCACATGTTAGTTTAGTAAACTACGTAGTTATTCAACTGGTTAAGTCGCAGTAGATCATGATTAATTAAGCTAAAAACCAATAATCTCCACAACCCAAATATATCTACAGCCACCTTTTTCAATCTAGTGTTTATTGTAGTTGTGCGCGTCACATTCTGAAGGTCTCATTCAAGGTGTCCATCAAGCTTTTTGATGAAAAAGAAAACCTGAAGAATTTTGAGTTAGCATACAAATCACTTCTCGTTTCTCGTTTTTAGCTCTGAGTTCATCGTTAACTTTGCTAATGAACATTTCTACTCGTTTCCTGAACTGTTCGTCTTCTTCAACATCGTCATATATCTGGTCAATGTACTTTTCATTGGAGTTGTTGTGGAAGTTCATTCCTCCAATTCCCACCAAGTCATCGCATTCTACTGATTGTATTTGTATCCGGCCTAATGGCCCCTCCGGTATGTTTAGATTACTTTGGTAAGTAGGAATGGCAACGGGCGGGGCGGGTGGAAGGCAAATTGTACCTGTCCTGTCGCGGGTCGAAAATGCCCTGTGTTGCATCGCGACGGGTCAAAAAAAAAATTGCCCCGTCCTACCCCGTTTGGCTTGCGAAACGGGGCGGGTCGGCGGGTACAATTGCCTATTGTTAAGTATTGTGTTTGCTGCTTCCTTCAGGAACCTCCGTATTCCTCTTATTGTCTTCACAATTGGAGGAATGCTGGACAAAGGCTGATTTCACCTCTCCGCGTATCCTCGTCAGGTAGCTGACGATCTTGAGCTCGGCATGCCTCAGTTTCGGGCTTTTGGGGTATATCTCTTATAATGATAGAAACTTCTTTGTTGGATAAATTTTCTTTGCTCATCAGGACCTTTCTTCGTATTACTAACCAAGATGACAAGTATGATCAAATTGCAGACAAAGAAAACCTGAAGAGAATCAGAGGCTACATACGCAATCAATAGGAAATCAAGTATGATCAAATTGCAGACAAGTGTGGTTGGAAAGCTATGTTTTTTGTTTCAATAGGAAATTCAGGGAAGTCATTTCGGAATTTCACATGGAATTTTCCTAGCCAAAAATGCGCCGAAGCTCGGTACTTACTGAACTTGATCATAAGGGATTTTAAAGTATCCACGACGACGCAAAGAAGATATTTCGCAACCAAAAATTGGTTGAACTTGACCATTTAGCATCTATCATATGATGCATTTCAAAGGGTCATAAGCTAGAGTTCATATTGATAAGAAGCTAGTGATAATTAGAGTTACATGGGCCATTCGGTACAAGTACAACGACGGATGTTACAACAAAGTTGCTAACCTGAGAAAAAAGATGTCATTACATGGAGGTAGGCCACAGCTCAAAAGCGTACTGGTGCAACTGATAGGTCTGAGAACAATGACAATCAGAAAACAAGATGAGTTAGAAACCTGACTGACCCAATTCCTCGACGATAGTTTTCATAGAAGGTCTTTCTGTGGGAGACTCGTGGCTACAGATAAGAGCTATTTTAGCGAGCTTCATGGCTTGGTGTTCAAAGAATCTACCGTGTAGGTTGGGGTCAATGAAGTCATCAGCTTGGGATAAAAGGGGATTGTTTTGGACCAAGTTGTTGACAACACTTTTACCGGATATGATTTGGAGGATTAGAACCCCGAAAGCGTAGACGTCACTTTTTTCAGTGAATTTCCCGGTGTTTGCGTACTCAGGAGCTAAGTATCCCATGGCTGCGCTGGCCTTTAAAGTTGAGAAGACGACATCATTTGTAAGAAGCATGTTTAGGCCACAGCTCGACAACAGTGGGTTAAACTGGTTGTTTATCAGAACCTTCTCGGCTGATACGTTTTGGTGAACAAGCTCAGGTTTGTGCAAATCTTGAGTGTGCAGATAGTCAATACCTGCTCAAAAATGAAAATTAGTTAAAAGGTTAGTAAAAGAACATAGCAAGCCATGAGTGAAGATATATGATCTATAGACTTTACCTTTAGCAATGCCATGGATGATCGAAATTCGAGTTGGCCATTCAAGTACCCTGTCATCTCCATCATTAAGATCGAGAAACTTGGACAAACTTCCATTTGGGACATAATCATAAATAAGAAAGCACTCCCCACGGCCTCTCGAACAGCAAAACCCTCTGAGCCTAACGACACTATCATGTCTCAACAATGTCAATGTGTTCAAGCCCTTCAAAAATTCACTATCATCAGATTTGCAACTGGACTTGTTAAGCTTCTTAACCGCCACAATGGACCCATCTCGTAAAAATCCCTTGTAGATGGCTGAAAAGCTGTTTTTGCTCAACAAATTAGCTTCGGAAAAGTACTGAGTAGCTGACTCGACCTCCTCCAGATTAAACCTAAAAATTTTCATCACCTTTTGAGGAAACTTCCCAAAACTTCGATAATCAGCTAACGGATCCCAACCCTGTGTATACTCGAGACTAATCAATGGTGATCCATTCTTTCTATAAACCTCTTTTGGCAAATCAACCATACTTGCTCGACTGCCAGTAACAGCTAGAGAATCACTAAGCTTTTGTTTTCTTCGCCGATACAACACAAGTGTGAAAACTCCGATAGCGGACGAGGCTAGAGTGAACACAATCAATCCAATAACAACAGATGCTTTGGACCCCTTTGACAGGCTAGTGCACTGTGACTGATTGCAAGGCAAGTTCAAGTTTGCTGACAGTGGAATTTCTCTCGGCTGTATCCCATTTGCACCATATGGCTCAGATATATTTGGACCAGTTAAGCCAGTTGTTCTACAAGCTTCTAGCATCACGTAACCAACTCCACAAAGACCCAAGTTGTTCTCATACCGGAACCCTTCATTTAGCCTCTTCAAATCTTTGAACAGAAAACAGCTCCGTTTAGTGGAAACAAATACGCTTTTTCATAATTCTAGCTCAATAGAAGACATTCAGTCTCAGTAGCTATAAAAGCTTAATTCACGGGTAATTCTACTTGACATATGCATAGGTCAGGGAAGTTTGAAACTTTACCGTAGGGTACATTGCCGGAAAGGGTATTGTTGCGGACATCAAGCACGCGAAGCAGCTGTGCATCTGCTAGCTTTGATGGGATTGAACCAAATAGCATATTGAAGCTCAAATCAAGCCTCATTAGTGAACCCAAATTCCCTAAGCTAGCGGGGATTGCACCTGTCAATCTATTGGACTGTAAAGCAAGCACATTGAGCTTCTTCAATGCTCCAAACTGCGTTGGAATGCTACCAGAAAATTGATTGTAGCACAACTGCAAAACTGCAACACGACAATGGAGAAAAGCAAAACCCAGGCGCATTAAAAATGGTTCAAAACATCAATTCAGGGGATCATATCTGTAAAAAGTCAACGACTTTCATTGACCAACGAACTAACAGTCAAAACACTGACCTTGCAAACCAGCCATGTTACCAATCTCGGCCGGAATCTCACCGGAGAAATTATTAACATTGAGATACAAATCCGACAGCAAACTCAGCTCAGCAATCTCCTTTGGAACCTCTCCGGCCAGCGAATTGTAATGCAAGTAAAGTCCAGTGAGCTGCTTCAATCCACCAATGGCAGACGACAGCTTCCCAGTCAAACCCTTCCCCTGTACCGTGATGTTAGCCACGTGACCATTCCCATGACACGCCACGCCTTCAAATGACCCGTCGCAGAGACGTTTAACGCCACCGTTCGGGGCGGCCACCGTCCATGATGTAAGGTAGAGATTTTCTGGGTCCAGTGCCGATTTCAAATCCAATAAAGCTTGAAGCTCTTCATCTAAACTCGAATCAGCAACGCTAGGAGAAAGGTCGAACAACGTTGCTGTAGCTAAAAATAGAACCAAAACAAATTGGTAAAACCCCATCGCCTCAGACTTTAAAGATTCTAACCTTCTTCTCACTGCATGTCCGATCGATCCACTCTAAACCCAAATGCGTTTTCGATACCTAGCCGTGAAGATTAATTATTTTCTCACTTCTACAGAAAAAAAAATCGATCTTTTCAGTTTCAGAAGAAAAACAGAGACCATGGAAACCAAACCAAACCAAGAACAGAACACACTCAATTGGCAAAACAGGACAGGGGAGCTTCAGATTCGGTTCTCATTGTAGCTACTCAAAACAAGGAAGAACCAGAACAGAGAGCCAAGAGAGTTGAGAGCGGAGACAGACACTAAGGACGAGCCATACGTGTGTGAATGTTGTTGTTTCAATGTTTGTTTTCTGGTGTGTTCTGTTTTTTGTTTCAAATTTTGAAATGATTAGCTTCGTCCTCGCAAATCGCAACCCTTATTGTTGGTTCATTCGTCGTGTTCTTAAATGAAAGCTTGCGTTCTCGGGGGTGCGGAGAAAAAACAAAGCAGAACAGAGGAGAGGGGAGGAGAGTAGACTCAGAAATCGAATCTCGGGGACTGGGGCGTCGCGTGCGGAGGAGGAGAGAGAAGACGATGGACCAGAACAATGGACAATTTTTTATTTGAATTTTTTTGAGATGAGATGTGGACCGTTGGATGATGTGGTTGTTAATGGGGTTTGATGTGAGGGTGCAAGATAAGATACAGTGGACCTGATTTTGTGTTCTGAAGTATTTTATTTTGTGACTAGTGTATTGTCCGATGTCCCGACGGAAATACGTTGTCCGGATGCGTAATTGAATTTGTCTAATAGGCGCGACACTCGATCGACCAATTTTAAAAAATATAAATGATTATTTTTGTTTTTTTGTCATATTCTTATTTTGTCTTATTCCTACCGATGGGATGTGTCGTTCCGAATGCGCAATTGAATCGATCAAATAGGGGCGGGACTCGATCCACAAAATTTTGGTGAATTTAAATGACTATTTTAATTATTTTTGTCATGTTTTTATTTTGTTTTATTTATATTTTATCTTATTCCTATTTTATCTTCTTATTCCGGTTTATACTTATTCATATTCTTGTTTCGATTTAATATTATTTTTATTTTTCGTCGTTATATTTGTGGTTCACAATACTCAAATAGCTATTCTATTATATATATATGGATGGATGAAATTTAAAATTTAGGGAATTATTTGAGGTGAAGTACAACTAATGTATTTATGGATTTTGTTTTTTCTATGAGTTTTTGAATTTTGTAAATAAGTGTTTGAAATGTGGGTAGTTTAGTGTACTGTTTGACTGACATGTTGGTCCGGTCAATATGGTACGGTCAACTCATACGGTTGTGAGTTAACCTAACCCTAACTTGCCTTATTTAATCCATCACATGTATTTGCTTCAGTAACATCAGAATGGGACCAAAGTATTATTCAAAATTTGTTCATGTGCGCTGCTCATTCGAAAAATAATATTTTTAATATTAGTAAAGATTGGGATAATTTTTGACCTCGGTCGATCTTTGGATTAAAGAACAAAAGACTGATGCTGATCGGACGACTGCTGCTTCGTTTGATGTCATGAAAATTTGGCTTACGAGCAACTGTTTACGAATAAGTCCATCGTAGTTATAAATTTGTTGTAATTTATATTCGAAATGCAAGTGTTCTTGTGAGACATAATTTCACAAAAATGGTGAATGGTGAAAATTATAAGCAAGCATTGCCAATGAACCAGCCATTCGTGAAGTACTCCCTTGGTCTGAAATGTTCTTCTTGCGTGAGTTGTGATATAATTTTAAAGAAATAGTGTGATTGTGAAAGAAGAAATAAGATAAATGTAAGTGAAAAAAGAATATAATAAAATAAAAATTGTTGTGTGCGAAATAAAATAGCAAAAAATGATCTAAAATAGTAACCGAAAGAATAAAAAATCAAAAATAAAAATAAATAAATAAAAGAGGAAAGATGAAGTAGAAGAAGAATGCATCTTTGAGAAAGCATTCATAGTTAATTTAAATGTGACATCTAATATATAAAAGAATAGAAAAAAAGATGTTTAACCAAGTCTAAAATTATAACTTTATCCATCTCTTCACAATTTCACCCCTCTCTTCACCATTAATTACAAATATGTCATTAAAATTAAAGATAACGGCCTCAGTCTGACCCATTAAATAAAATTTAAAAACTAAATATTAAAAATATTAAAAATAAATAGTTAAAAATTGAAAATAAAAATTAACGTTAAAAATTGAAATTATTAACAATTAACGTTAAAAATTAAAAAAAAATAAGCGGGAAACATTTAATATTTTTAGATAAATCAAATGGGGACACGAAAAAAATTTCCGTCGGGACGACGGGAGCGCAGCTAGTCTATACATATAATATAATTGATTTTGTCATATTTCCACCATCAATATTTATTTAATTTTAAAAATACTCATGTCATTTTATCATTTATTACAAACCATTAAATCAACCCCGTATTTGACCAACTGTTAATCATTTGACTAGGTAGATTCTACATTTGAAATGACAGATGAACGTATTTTACCATATTTTACCAATTATTGAGCAGAGTATTTATAATATATTATTATATATTCTTTTAATTAATATAATAAATGTGATAATTAATCTACTCTAATCGCATTTTTATCGATATGACGGGCGCTAATTTATATATAAAAGGAATGTAAAATGAAATTTTATTTAAAGGAATGGGTTATTGGGATGGGTCTCGTGAATGACAGATGTTTTTAAAAAGGGCACCACTAATCGCACTCCCCACACCCTCGCGTCTCTCAGCGGATTTCAGAAAAAATTTTAATTTTACCCCACCTTCACCCATTTATCTTAATTAATATAGTGCAATGCCCTTAGATAGGACGTCCTTAAACACTACAAAGTCCATTCTGTTCTGTCCAAATTACGGTGGGGCTGGCTCGACCCTGCCCATTGACTACCCCTACTTAAATCCCTCTTCGCCATACTATCCGTTTAGTTCAGTTGTTGGTCCAAATAGAAAATGCTACCGTAAGTATTATTGATTAATGCAACACGGACGTTAAACATAGAATCTCAGTGTGTATCATAAAATAACACAACATAACATGCTAATTAATCCCTTATGTCCCTCTGTGTCAAAATAAGATTAGTTCTAAACTCATTGAAACTACATGATTAGATTAGAAATGCAATTTGTGAATTGGCACAAGCTGGACCTGACGTCCAAATTATTTAACATAAACTTTGATTCGTCTATATATATAACAAAGGGAAGGGATCAGGTAAAAAAGACTATATGTATATCTATACATATAAAAGTTTAAAATCCACCACCACATATTTACTAACAGCATTTTTCGTCCCTAAATGGCTAATTTCTGTCACTAAAAGGCCACACAAATTACAGCAGCCCAGCCCAACACGCGAACTGATCCAGCCCGCCAGCAGGTCTTTCACGCCAGCCCAACTGCCACCGTCGTTGTCGCTCGATCGTGAAAATCCGGACAAAATCCGAACGAATCCCACCGCTCTCTCCGTATTCCG
>JAWWMW010000697.1:0-13737 GCA_035048345.1 Echeveria elegans
CCCTAAACCCTAAAAACCTAAAAACCTAAAAACCTAAAACCCTAAACCCTAAAACCCTAAAACCCTAAAACCCTCAAACCCTAAACCCTAAAATCCTAAAACCCTAAAACCCTAAACCTGTTTTACTTTGGAGTATTTATTAGGTTTTACTGTACGGAAAAAAAATTCGGGGCGCTGCAAAGTACAAGTAAAACATATTTTAAACTTAAAAATAACATAATTTTCATGTTTACTTCTCATCATCTTAGAGAAACGTAACAGTTTGAAACAATTAGAACAATTTCAAAGAATCTGAAATAGTTTGAAATAGAGAAACCGGACAGTTTAAAACAATTAGAAGTTTAGAATAATTTTAAATAATCTGAAACAGTTTGAAACAGAAACATTAGAACTCATTGTTTCTGGCTGGACAGTTTCTCAGTTTCTGCCACAAAAGTTAGAATAAACAGTGAGTTCATATTCTTTCAAGTTTCTTAACAGTTTTTGGACCAGAAATTGAAACAATCCGAATGTCAATTCTTCGCGTTGCTTTTTCTCGTCAATGAATCGTTCGATGTTTTCCGCGTCGCTGTCTTGGAACAAATGAACCGCTCGATGCTTCGACGTCGCGTCGCTTTTTTTTTTATCAATTATCCGCATCGCATCGCGAAACAAAACCAAGCGTTCGCCGAGTCGTTGTCACCCGTCTGCCCTAGAAAGCCTTTGCCCATCCGTTAATGGTTTTGGTTTGTTTTGTTTTATTAACAAAATGACGTCGTTTTGTTTAAAACTTAACCAAAAAAAACAAAACACATTAGTGAACGGAGAAGACGAATCGGGAGCCGGACGGCGATGTGGGACGGACGAACAACAGGCAGCACCGCAACAGTGTAATACTACTGGAGTTTTTCGATCACGGTGGGATTAGGGTTTAGATCGCTCACCCGATAAATCTCCAGTGTTGATGCGGTTTTGATCGCTCGTGTACAAAATAAGAAGCGACGAAGTGGGGGCATAAACGTCATTTTTATCAGTGCATACCGATGATGATAATAATGGGCTTAATGATTGGGCCATTAGTGATGGTTTACTTAAATTTCCAATACCTGCCAGCTGGATAAAGCTATCAAGACCGACCCGACGTATTCAAAGAATAGAAAGTCAACGTGAAAAGCGAATAAAACGAACGTCGTTTTCGGCATTGGGAAGAAGTTGTTGCTTCGTCGGAAAATTGTAGTTGATCGAAGCGCCGGCCGTTGCAAAAAAATGGACTTGCTGAAACGGCAAGCCAGTAAGCTTCGTGAAACCGTCGCCAAGCAACAACAGGTGTGTAAAAGTGTCCGACTGTGTGAATGGTTGAATTTGGATTTGATTGAATGTTGGGGTTGTATGGTTTGTGTATATAGTTATGCTTTCATATTTTTCGAATGATTGTTTGGTTGGAGTTTTTTTGAAAATGATTGTGGTGAAATGGGTGTCTCAGGCAGTGGTCAAGCAACTGGGAGGAACAGGTTTTCAGAGTTCAAATGTGGTGGTTTTGGATGAGGAGGAGATGATGAGGCACCAGCAGTTGGAGAAGCTGTATCGCTCTACTCGAGGTGGAAAGGTATTAGCAGCGGAGTGTTTTGGTCTTCATGAACTTTTCTCCTATTTGACAATTGATCATGACTATTGCTTAGAGGAGGATATTAAAGTTTGAGAAATCGGTTTGTTCGAATGTTTTCTATGCTTACAATACCTTACATTTATGCTTGATTTTCAGGAGTTTCAGAGAGAAATTGTCAAAGCAACTGAGGCATTTACGAGCATAGGGAACAAACATATGGAAACAGGTGAGGCAGTCGCTTCACTGTATATTCATAATATATTTGTTCTATTATTCTTGTTTTAGTTGGCATGTCACACCAACCTTTATTTTGGAAGGAAACAAGCTTTCAGAGCAGTGCTGCAAATATGGATCCGAAAATTTTGATGACAATATACTGGGTAAGGCTGCATATTCGTATGGTGAAGCCAGAAGACATGTTGAAAAGGAGTATGAAGACTTGACTATGCACTTTCGCTCCCAGGTTTCCTTCGGTTTTAGTGTTCATTTGTTTGTTATTGTTACCATCTTTAAGCAAGAAATAGGTTATCATTCCTCATGAATTTGCATAGTAAGTGTCTTAATGTTACCCTGGCTATGTGATTCTCGTTCTTCATGTTGTCAAATGATAAATCAATCACTAAAAGTACCATGAGAAAGTATTTTTCATGAAAATTTCTTAGTTTTTTTCTCTCGTAATTATTGCTCTTAATCTTCCCTCACGAAATAAGGTTGTCACTATTCAAAAACTTTTTCTTCTTTTTTCTACCATTTGGGGTCTGAAGCTTTGTTTAAAATTCATACTTATCAAGGTCATGGATCCTTTACGTGCAATGTTAAATAGTGCTCCTTTAGAGGAAGCCCGTCATCTTGCTCAACGGTACAGTCGGATGAGACAAGAAGCAGAAGCTTTGGTAAAGAATCTTATCGAACTCTTATACATTGTTATATCTTGATGAAAAATTTTATGTGTTGCCCACATCTTTCTTATGAAAGGCTGGTGAGATTTTAAGAAGACAAGCCCGAGTTAAGGAAGCTCCAATTCCTGAAAATGTTGCCAGGCTCCAGTCCGCAAAATCCAAACTGCAGGAACTCAAAACTAATATGGTGGTCCTAGGCAAAGAAGCAGCTGCTGCGTTGAGTGCTGTGGAAGCACAACAAAAACGGCTTACTTTTCAGAGGATTGTTGCACTGGTAAGTGGAGATGTGACACACGTTGTATTTTCACTCACTATGTGTATTTCCCATGTGAATGATGCTAGAATCATACCTTTAGTAAATTTATGAATTGATTTTCTGAAGATTGAGGGAGAAAAAACTTGTTACCTTCTCATGGCCGCAATTTTGGGGAATGTTGAAGCTGAGGTACACTTCTGGCATAAGAGTGAATGTTTCAAGTGTTATCTCCTATGTCTTCACTCTCTCTTATGGACCTGATTTTTGACACAGATTGTAGCAGTGAAACAGAAAACAGACTCAGCTCCTCCTGTCATTCCAACGGAGGATGATGCGGAGACTGCAGCATATTTCCTTGTCGAGGTTTGCTGAAGTCTGAAGTGTTTTAGTTAAATTAATTTAGTATATTTACTTGGACAGCTTTATACAGATGATTAAGCATATACCTGCATTTCCAGGTAATGCATCCTTTCACTGCTGAATCTAAGAAAGAATTAAGTTTAGAGAAAGGCGACTATGTCGTTGTTCGCAAGGTATTTCTTCAATTGAAAAGGCCATCCCCACTAGCAACCAGGCCATTAAAAATACTTTTGAGTAGTGCAATTTGGTTTAAATTTTTGCATCAGAATGACTTGGCTGTGGATATGCACAGGTCAATTCATCAGGGTGGGCGGAAGGAGAGTGCAAAGGCCGAGCAGGGTGGTTTCCATCAGCTTATGTGCGGAAAAGAAACAAATTTGCTTCAAACAATCAGCATTACTGAGTCCTAGTCAATTGATGTTACATTATGCCCTCATACATTTATTTTGTAACCCTGTTGTGCCAAAGTTGTTGAAAAGAAGAAATGTACATACACATTGGTTATACTTGACACAGTTGGGAACTGATAATTGATTCATTCATGGCTGGCTACTCAATCAGCTCAGTACTCACTGTAACTTTCAAGGATTGCCCAAAGTTGCACTGCAATTTATGCCAAATGATTTACATACTGTAAGATATGAACCTGCATCCGTTGAGCCAATTTTTTTTTTTTTTTTTTTTTTTTTTTGAAGAATAGTATGATTCACTAGATAGCTGTGCCTGTGCCTCTGAAGTCCTTGGCCAAAAATTGTATCTTCATTTTGACAGTAATTAGTTACTGAGTTTCTTCTGATGCTCTAGTTTGAAGAGCAACTAAAGATGCATACGCTCCGTTCGGAATCTTCATCAAGGATTCATGAGTACCCTTTTCAGAAAGAACACCGTTCTTGATCACAGCAATTATGTCAGCGCCTTTGATGGTGGTGAGCCTATGAGCAACTACAACTGTGGTTCTGTTAACCATTACTCTGTCGAGAGCCTCTTGAACAATGCGCTCTGATCCTGCATCCAAAGCACTTGTGGCTTCGTCCAGTAAGAGTATCTTGTAGGTCTTTGAGGATGGCTCGTGCAATGGCTATGCGCTGCTTTTGTCCACCTGATAGCTGGACCCCTCTCTCACCAACGTTGGTATCTTATCCTTGTGGTAAGGATGAGATGAATTTGTGTGCATTTGCAGACTTTGAGGCTCCAATTATTCCCTTTTCGGTAGGTACTCCTTGTTTGCCATAAGCTATGTTGTCACGTATGGTTTCATTGAAAAGAACAGGCTCTTGACTCACCAAACCCATTTGTTGTCTCAGCCAGTTAAGCTTGAGAATTTTGGTTTCCACGCCATCCAATGTGATAATGTGATTAGCCCTGAGTCGGGATTGTAAAACCTTTGAATTAAGCTTATTACCGTCGACTTCCCGCTTCCACTCTCACCTACAAGAGCCACCAACTGCATGGACATCTCTATTAGCCGAGTAAAATCTACTGCTGAAACAGATTACACATTGAATTATGAACAATAAAAGGCAGAACTGTCTTATCACCTTTCCTGCGGGGAAGTTCAAACACAAATCCTTGAATATCTGAATATCTTGCCTCGTTGGGTATTTGAAATTCACATTTTCAAAGCTAATATAGCCAGTAACGGAACTCATTGTAGTACCCTCGTCGATACTTGAGTCAATAACAGGCTTGGAATCCAGAATCTTAAAAATAGAAGCTGCAGAGTCCTTAGCCCTGGCTCTATCAGGAGCCATACCCACACTTTGTAAAACACCAATAGCTGATATGGTGAGTGCAAAGAACACCTATAAAAAAAACAAAAAAAATAACAATGTTGAAATCACAGAAAATAACATCATCGTTTTAGCTTTCAACAAATTGAGGTTAGATATATTTATCACCTTAAACACTTGGGGAAATGTGCACAACCCATGATTGATTAGAACTGCTCCTATATAAAAACATAAGGCATTTGTGCAAAAAAGGGCACCAATAGCGAAGCCAAAACCAAAACCGCTTACAAGTCCTAAGCGTACACCCTTGTCGACAGGACCCTTGCATTTATCTTCGTATAAATCTATCACCTTATTTTCAGCACAGAATGACGCAACAGTTCTAATGCTTCCAACAGCATCACTTGCAACCTGACTTGCTTCCTCATACATAACCTGATCATATTTTTGCAAATCAAATGATGAGCATACCTAATACATTCAAGTTTTGTATACTGGCGTCAAGTTTCAGGGAGGTATCTTAGCTTCTGCACTAAATCCCTTTGTAATTCTTGCCTGAAAGATGCCCTGCACGAGCAAAACCGGCGACACAACTAGAATTACTAATGCCAATCTCGAGTTGGCTGTGAAGGCTATGATAAGACCTGCAACCACTGTTGAAATATTTTGGACGACAAGGGCCAATGCATCTCCTACTATAGTCTTGACGGCTGCGGCATCTTTAGATAGCCTAGCACCGACAACCCCACTGCAAACATTTTGAACATAACAGATTGCGATATAAAAGTGTACTAGACATGAATACACTTGTAAGGTGTACCTTGAATTTGCAGGCTCATCAAACCAACTTATTTCTTGGTGAACAATCTTCCTAAAACACAGTGCTCGAATTCGCAGTATCAGTTTGCCACACCTGCAACTCCAAAGAAGTAATTTTGCAGCGGCACTGCAAATAATGCGACACAGCCAAATGAGATAATTATGAATGTCCAACGTCTAGAGTCTTTGCGTGGTATATCCGGTGGTTGCTAGAATATTTTTATCATGTTCAATATCAGGATTCCAAAAGCGGGAAAAACCATCCCATGGACTATTGCACCAACAGATCCCAGGAGTATCACGGGCAACTCAGGTTTGTTCAGCTGAGCCAGTCTCCAGACAGAGATATCTTGTTTCCCTGTGGGTGATTTGCCAAGCTTCCCCTTGACATCTCCTTGAATATAACTTTTGTTCAGTCGTTGTTCCGTTTCTTGAATATTATTGGGATCTGGTGCGACATTTCTTAAGCGGGACGACTGTCGACTACTAATTGAATTTCTGCTGATCAATTTCCCCATGGATGATGATCTTTGGCTCTTTGACGTGTCTATCCTATCCGACTCAAGACTGTACACCTCATCAGAACTTACTTCATCGGATTCATGTGTATCTGTGTCTGTACCACTGCCTTGTTGCAATTGCACTAGCTGAGAGTAAGATCCCTCAAGGTCTTTGATTAACTCAGCATGGGTTCCTGAAAGTTATAATGAGTTAGCTTGCATTTTTGTATAAACAAGTTCAATCAGAAAACCAAAAGAAGAAGCATGTAAGCTTTAGTGCCACATTTAAAAGTGTGCTAGCCTGAGAGAGTGAGAGTTGCAACCTTTCTCAACTATCTTCCCCTGGTGAACAACCGCTATAAGATCAGCATTTTGTATAGTCGTCAAACGATGAGCAACTACCAAAGTTGTTCTGTTTGACATTATGTTTGTTAGGGCATCTTGCACTATTCTCTCTGACTCGGCATCTAAGGCACTGGTGGCCTCATCAAGGAGAAGGATTCTAGGATTTTTCAAAATTGCACGAGCAATTGCTATTCTTTGCTTTTGCCCACCAGATAACTGCGTTCCATGCTCACCAACCATTGTATCTAGCCCCTGAAAAAGCCTAAACAGTTAGCGCAGGATGACGTTTACTAACTCAACTAGACAAAACTCAAGCTTACCTGAGGAAGTTTGTCAATAAATTTTGCTGCATTAGCAAGAGTTATGGCTGTTCTAGTCTCTTCATCGGTTGCACCATCCTTTCCATAAGCTATATTTTCCTTGATAGTGGTTCCAAAAAGAATAGGTTCTTGACTAACTAGCCCAATCTTCTCCCTTATCCATTTCAGTTGATATTGTTTCAAGTTAATTCCATCTATAAGAACTTCACCGCTGTCTGGATCATAGAATCTTTCCACCAAAACCGATCACAGTTGACTTCCAGGGTAAAATATATATTTTATATTCTTGGATAAAATAGAATGAAATGTATATTGATAAAATGACTGGTTTGACATACTCAGGGGAAGAGGGGACAGCCTCTATCACACTTTACCGAGTTACATGACTTGAATATATATACTAAAACTAAAACCTATTCTAGACTCATAATAATGACTAACAATTAATCTTATACTAAATATAAATATAATTAATACTCATAATAAATTTAGGTAATTTAATGTAAAGAATTTATTCCTAACACCCTCCCTCAATTTCAACTTATGAAGAAATTGGAATTGTACTTGCATACTGATTACGGGGCTTGGCCAGATATGAGCTGCCGTGTGAATTAGAGCAATTGAGTATGGATTCCATCAGAGAGTCGGTCGTCAGCGAACATGAGCGCGAAGACGGATCTGGATCTACGAAGTTGCAAAAAGGTTGTGATACGGTGATGATTTGTGATGACATATGGATCGCCGGAGACGCATTGAGGTTGAAATTGCACTTGTATAAGATAGTGGAGTTATGGGCCTGGATAGATAGACCAGAGACGCCTTGGACAAAGCTCTGTTTTTTTAATGAAACAGAATCGAGTCAAAACTCGATGATTGGTTTGACACTGTATAAGTCGGGGCGGGACATGGCAGTGAAACATCGACGTATCCGATCAGAGATGGCGAGGGATATCGGTATGGCCTGGACAGAGGTAGCAGCAGAAATGGGGGAAGATAACTTCAGATCGGTTAGTGAATAAACAATAGTTTTCCTGAGGGGAAGAAAGGATGGTGCGCCGGACGACGGTGGTGAGGAGTCGCAGTTGATTTGGCTGGCGAAGTGATGGATGACAGCTACGTTTGGCAGTTGCGGGTCTTGAATTTGGTGGAGTGGCTGCCGATGTGAAGATGTGAGGGATTTGAACGTAACGGGACGGCGAGAACATTCTGATTGATAAATCAGGTAAAGTTGCACAGCGGAAGAAGAGTAATGTCCAACCGGAGAGGAGGACGGATCCGACGGAGGCGGTGGCCTTGCCGTCAAAGACTTGGCACTGATACCATCTTAGATAAAATAGGATTGATAGATTGATAAAAAGACTGGGTTTGACATACCCCGGGGAAGAGAGGAAAACACTCTCTGTCACACATTACCGAGTTACATGACTTGGATATATATACTAAAATTAAAACCTATTCTAGACTCATAATAATGACTAACAATTAATCATATACTAAATATAAATCTAATTAATACGCATAATAAATTTAGATAATTTAATGTAAAGAATTTATTCCTAACACTAGGAAGGCTCTTGACTTCGTCATGGAATTTGAGCTAGTGGTAACAAAGCGGCCAAGCCTTGATGATGACTCTCATCATCAAGTTACGGCTTAGTAGCTTTCCCTGATGGTTAATCCCTCATAGAAGCAGTTGCTTTCTGTCGGACAGATTTTCTAACTCAATGCTCATATGATATCTTTTTAGAGGACTATTGGTGTATATGCATGTTTTGTAACTGTGAAATGTACACCTGCAATTCTGATACAATTTTTATACCATCCATTCCTCTTTGCAGTCACATTAGCTATCTGAATTATTAGATTGTTGAGTTGCATTCATCTTGTCATATCCGTTTTCTCATCAATATTTCCGTCATCCTTTTCTACAGGGCCAACGCACAGCAACCAAAACTCTTCATCGGAATGATCCTTATCCTCATTTTCCCGAAGCTGTTGCCTTGTACGGCCTCATTGTCGGCATCATCATCCTCTCCTCCAGAGCCGGCCAGTCTCGGGCTGACTAACCCTCTGGTGCTCTTAATCTACCCTAATAATAATCTTTCATCCTCAACACACAAACACCAACCATTCACTTTTCCTTACTAATTCCATCATTTTTCTCACTAAATATCCATTGCAAAAAAACAAAAATACCCCTCCCCACCCTCCTTATTTACACTACATATCATTCATCACTATTCATCTATATTTGATTGTATTTGCCTGTATTTGCCTGTATTTGACCGTATTTGATCAGATAGATTTCAAAAAATATATATATAATTAAGAATTATAAAATTATAAAATATAATAGAGCGAAAAACGTTGTAAAGCTTAATTAAATCGAATGAAGACACCGAAAAATTTCCATCGGGACGACGGGAGTGCAGCTAGTAAGCCATATATTTTCTAAATTTTGCACTGTTAGCACACACAAGCCTATTTCGAATTTGTCATTAAATTTAAATCTCTCGTGCTTTCAAAGATGGAGAGGCATCACGCGCCAAACAACCAACCATTGAAGCTTGTTCATGTTGATCTATGTGATCCGCGATATAGGTTGAGGGTTGGGTGGAAAGAGATACATGACAAAGGTAACATTCAATAAAAAATAATGTAACACGGACGACCATAAAGTACAAATTTATGTGTTATTCAAATATCATTTTGTATCCATTGACTTTTTTTATAACAAAGTAATATGTGGTAAAGTTTTAATTACTTCTTAACCCAAATAAACAGCCCTTTTCAACGAAGTCTTAAACTTCTCACCCTTAAATACTCATATAAGCATGCATTAAGCAAAGCTCTTCATGTAATATTTCAGGTTATTGTAGCTCTTTTGGCCCCACATCTATGAAAAGATGAGCATGTTAAGATGAAAAATAGTGTAGAAAAAGTGTACTTCAAGTTGAAACTACAAATACAGCAAGTGACCAAAGTTAGCTAAAATTACATGCAACACATACACAGCAATAATGAAATTTCAAAAAATTGACCAAGTGAATACGAGTACGTAAACACATTCGGAACCAAACCCCCTTCTGCATCAACCTATCCAAAAGTTGCAAGCTCTGACTAAAGTTCCCTGACGAGCAGATTTTAAGTAACGCAACTAGTGGGATAACCCAAAACTCTTCATTTTCTCAACCAACATTTCCTCTCTTTACACAAATGATTCACTAAAAAAGCATACGCAGCAGCGTCAGGACTAGCGCCTGAAGCAACCAACATTTCCATGACCCTGATTGCTTTACGAATCTTATTAGCTTTACAAAGATCATACATTCCCTGACTAACGTCAGTTTATGATCTTTTTCAACCATATCCTCAAGATACAGAAATACATCATGAACCCCGAGCTTTCTATTGGGCGGCGCCAGGAATTCTCGGACGTTAGGTCGAATATATACGGGGTTCGGCGGCAGCGCTCCAAAAAAAAAATCATGTCGAACAATCAAGTAGATGATTTAGGTCCATAAAAATCAGGAAAATAAGAAAAAATATCATATAATTTATACATAAAATATCTATATCGGTTCAACAAAAGCATCACGAAAAAAAAAACTAAAAAGAAAACACTCGAACTGAAACTCTAGGTCGTTTGATTAAAAACGTGTTCATTTGAGCACCTAGTTTAAAGCAAAATTTCTAACCAATAAATACACTTTTAGGTTGTATTCACAATTTGATAGTACATAACATTCACATAAGATATTATGTATTATCAAAGTTGTCATAACCTTTCTAGCTTAACCCCTTAAATTTCCAAATGATTAACCAGCCGCTCAGGTGCTCCTATGCGAAATTATAATTTGTCACTAATGTCATTTGATGATTGCTCCCCCGGTGTTGAGAATCTCCATCCCTTGCCTTCCCAACATTCCTTTCATCCTTCACCGGCCCAATATGATGTTGGAAACCCTAATCCATCAAAGTAGCTTCTTCTTCCTCAAATGAATCAGCCGCATATGTTGATACGCGCATACAAACTCACTCTCGTGACAGACTCGAAAACCAAAGCAATATACCGACGAAACAGTGAGGTATATCAAATCAACTCAAGTTTTTGGCCGCTCCCACATCATATCCGCCCCTGGCAGCAGCCGAGTGTTTCTCCCCGTATCCTATCCTTCCTCTCATATCCCATGAAATTTTTTTGACCCCACCTGTCTCCGCCGCTGGCTCTCTATCCCTGATATCATTCTTGTCGGACCATTAATTAGCTAGGGTGAAGATGGTCTGTTTGATATGGGCCAGCAGTGGCAAAGTTAGTAATTAAGTCATGATGTGGTTATTGCCTATTGGTGAACATATTAACAAGTTAGGTGAGTTGGTGAATGAGGCGGTGTTAAGTCCATTGAATATGCAAGAAGTCTAGGGTTCGGATTCCTCCTAACTCACTAAAAAATGGACCTGACTACGCCCCTGGTGACTAGCAGCTGATGTGGATGACTTTTCAGGTAGTTGTTTCAGTAGTGGATAGGAGGTTTGTGTTTGGTGGGGATAAATGTAGAAGGGCTGCCATTGAGTAGATTCACAACTACTATAAACACCCTCTTCCTAAACTTTATACTACTAGTAGATTCTGTGAGCATCTGCACCGGACACAATTTCCATGGCGAAGTGATGCAGGCACATAATTTGAAATGATATTGCTATGAAGAGCCCTATTACAACATACTCAGTAATACCTACAGTGTCGAACATTGTAGAACAGCAGATGACCCAAAGGAAAAACTTCCTTAAAAACCCATTGGATCACAACAAAAGAAAATATTTCTCAAATATAGGCGGCGTAGACACATCTCATCGTCATATTACTGTTGCATTTGTACTTGTACCCACAACCACTGTAAAACAAACTCATTACACCACCATACCATTCCAGTTCATCATTGGAATTCCTTATATGTAACCATCTTCCCTGTGTTTTATTGTATAGTCGAATAGCATTATGCACATGTTTCCAGAATAAACACTATTCATGATGATACTTGCTGGTTAACTTCCTTGATTTCAGATACTGGGCTTATTGAAGGAGTTGGGTCACTCAGGGTACTAGAGAGCTTGTTGCCAACTTGGCTTCCTACTGATGTGGATTGAATTGCATTAGGTGAGCTCACACCAGAGATGTTCTCCGACGACTGCTGTGCCCTATTAAGGGCTTGACAGTGGGGGCAATAGTAGGTAATGAATGGGAAATCCTCTTTCCTCGCTAACCCTGTACCAGAAACATTACGAGAATCAGTGTCACTGCTGAAATAGAAATGGAAACTTTTTAAGTTCTGCTACCATGAAGCATTGATGCCATCGAACCATTTAAAGTACTACACACTGTCATTAGACTTGGTAAGAAGCTACATGTTGCTATGTTGTCTTTTTTTTATGTTATCCATACCATTGTGCATGTGGCAGTTCCCACAAATTAGAGCATATGACTGCATAGGATCCTCCCCCACAAGTAATGCTGCAAGCCTAGCTATCCACCCCCCATCACTAGGATTTGGTCCTTGTGGCTGATAGTGCTCAACAATTGGGGCCTGTGCAAACTGAGGACTTCTCTGACCCTCACTCCCAGCCTGACTGGCCAAATCTCCTTCAGGACTTTGAGGTGAAAAAGTTCCTACACTGTTCGACCTAGCATGTCCTTGTTTCCTTTGTCGAAGACCAGTAGAGTGCACATGCTCCGCATCATTGCTCTTCCCAGCTGTTGAATCCAGTGTGTTTTCATCTCCCAAGTATACTTTCAATCCCGATTCTGCACCAAGCTTTGATGCCAACACTGTTGCAGCAGCTGCCTTTGCTGCTGGATCAGGATCATATCTCTGCATCATAAGCCAGAAAGTATAAGAAGAGACATCGCAGTGAGGAACTAGAAATTGCAAAGGTTAAGCCGATGACTGAATGGAAGAAGAGAAGAAAAGAAAACGTCTATCAACTGGTACATTTACTTGAACATTCATCAAGTTTATATGAGTCATTTAATTCAAATTATTCAATTTTCCTTGGACACAAGCATTTTTGGGTGCCACAGTAATGAAGTAACGAACTAACAAGGGTGATATAGGCTTCTATTATTCTATTTTTTTAAATACTGATCTCTCTTTAGATACAGTTCAACTCAACCATATCCACATAAATAATTAAAAACCTATGAACAATGATTTTTCACATACAATATGGCCGGTGTGTACCAACTGAAATGCAGCTTATGATATGAGGGGGTAGTTTAGTAACTGCAACATTAATTTACCAAAATCATCCTCAATGTTCAAAATTCTTTTAAAAAAGGGGGTCATTTGGTAATTTTCATGTGAAGTACACCCCGAATTCAATGCCATTAGCAATTTTCCAATCATAGTATCCTTTATGTCAAATTTTTTTGTTAACAAATATTAATAATTTTATAATCAGAAGTGCCTTTACCACACATGATTTCAAATATGTAACAAATATAACTTGATATTTCAAAGTGGACCATACCTTGTTCAATAACATTTTTCATTATTAAAATGTGCTGGAGTCGGATAGGAACTGTTTTTAATCTGTTAAGATTTCAGAAATTAATTTATTGAAACTATGTTTTGATAATAATCTGGTTTTGTGCCAGGTGATAGTTTAGCAGATTTATCATATTACTAGTTATTTAAGTTAATATGTTTAAAATTATAAATGCCCATTTGATGTCAACTGGCCAGTTCCTCTGGCGACATACTCAACAATTTTCAAAAGCAAGTTAGTTCAGTTACATTATTATATTTCATGTTATAATCAACCATTCACACAAATCCAAAGAAATGGCACAAAAACATTATTACCTGGATAAGTTGCTGGGTGATGTAGTAGTTTGTCCTCTCTTTGAGCTCGTCTATTTTTGA
>JAWWMW010000698.1:17615-36393 GCA_035048345.1 Echeveria elegans
TAAAGTGAGAGAGAATAATATAAAAATAGGAAAATAAATAATAATAAAATAAAAAAAGAGTGTATTGAAAGAAAAAAATAATTATGTGAATGATAAAATAATGTAAAAATGTAAAAATATAAAAATAAATAGTAATAATGTAAGAAAGAGAGTGTATTGAGAGAAAAGAGATAAGAAATAATTACTATAAAAGAAAATAAGAATAACATAAGATGACGCCAAAAAAAAAGCAGGAAGAACAAAAGAGGACGGAGGGAGTAGATCGAAAATGAGATGAAAGATTCTGATGTTTTATGCAGTTTCATTTTTGTTAAATTTGAAACAGTGTGTGAGTGTTCTTTTGAGTTTTGCTTCTAGAAATATAAGTTAGTATATCAATATAAACATTAAATATGTGTATGATGGAAGGATTTCTCAATTGTTGATTTTGATTAACTCAACAGTTTGAGATTAAAATATATTAAAATTTAGTTTTTTTATTTGTGTTGTGCGCATAACACTTTCGTTACACCTTATAAACGATATTTAAACCCAAATATGTAATATGTAATTTATATAAAGTTTAATTGGACCAAATTTGTTAATTCATTTAAACTGAACGGTGAAAATTATGACATTGAATCTTACAAATTTTTAGTCGCACCTTCTGAATCTTTTTATATATAACAAAAATTAAATAATTAAATAATGTTTTATACATTTATTTAAATTTATTTCTTATCTGGTAAATCAGTACTTTATCACGCCAAATGATCATTCTGTTTACCGAACAGAATAAACCAAATTTATCGACTACCAATAGAAATTTCTTGAATTATGTCTCATCAATTTATGTGGGTTTTGAGATCCCATCGCGTTGAATGTTGTGACAACCGATTCGAACATCAACTCGATAAGGTCTTCGGGTCAGTGGTTCAACTGGATCGATCCGGTGGTCGATACACGACTCGATTTGGATTTATATTTAATTCTATATTTAAAATGGAATAGTATTAATTAACAATTTGCATGTGATATTATAATTAAATGGACATTTTTATATTCAAAAAACATCATAAAATTTCAATTTAGCTTTAAAATAAGAAATTTTTGTTATGAAATAAATTTAAATAAAAAATACTAATGGTATTGAGTATTGAGAATTAAGGTAAATTTTAATTTCTCTTAAATTTTATTATACCATGGTAATAAATATATTTACATTTTATGGAAGAAAAATCACTGATGGATATTAAATATTGAGAACTAAGAGTAATTTTAATTTCTCTTAAGTTTTATTATAACAAAGTAATAAATATAGAAAATATATTAAATATTGAGTTTTAAGATTAATTTTAATTTCCCTTTAAATTTTACTATACCAAGTTAATATTAAGCAAGTTAATTTTAGTATAACAAGTCACAATAATATTTACATTTTATGGATGTACGATAAGTTAATAGAACAGTTTAGATGGTTTGAGATACAAATATTTTTCTCATAATTCTTAGGTTCAATTCTTGGTAGACACATTTAATTATTGAGTGTAAAATTGATTTCAATTGAACTTGGCGAATCGACGGTTTGATTTTAATGAAGAACAGACTTATTTGATCGGTTCGATTGCACATTCGGTCTAACATAAGAATAGAACGCAATCAATCGAAGCAACCAATTTGATCCGGTTTTAATAACATTCATACCATTGTTTATCAATCAAGATGAATGAGTGCATGCTTGGTCACTTCACAGTCATCCACGAGTGCACCTTTTTCACCAGTGTCTGCCAATGAATCTTGAGAAAGCACGAATATTGATGATGTCGCACCCTTAAGTTTTGAGAGAGCAATACTCTGGGAGAATGAAGTCAATTTTACTTTTTTATACATGTAAGATATTTTAACATATCTAGTATATTATCGTTAATGATGGAGTCTTGTGTAGAAGGGTGGGCCCATTTCTCCAATAAAAATATTCGAGCTATATATATATATATATATTAGATTGTCATCCGTCGTTTCGATAGGATTCGGCGGAAACAATAAAATATTTCATAAGAAAATTATTTGCTCACCGGTTGAATCTCACACTTGACTTTTACTGACCCTATTGATAAAGGAGCATAACCAAACATGATCACAGCCAACTAAATAGATTAAAACACACATCAACAGTCAGCAATGCGTGTGTTCACACTCTACAGAACATAAAGAATATATTACAGCCCCAAGAACTTACCTAAAAAGAACCCTTCAGCTACTGCTTTCACTTTGACTGGATTGAGCTTGAGCTGAACATCTTTATCGTGTCGCAACTCATTAGCGGTTGAACAACTCACAGAGCTACCCGACGACTCCTATCTACAAATGAATACATAAATTAGCCAACTGACATGATCAGTAGCGCAACACATATAAGCTGAAATTCAACTACCTAACTTAAAATGACACAGCCCTTTCCGTCAAACTATTACCTTCATAACCAAAATTCGACATTCATTATTTAACCAACAACTTCAGAAAATGTACCAAGAACATCCCGAGAAAAAAATTCAATGTCAAAAACTAAACCCTAATTTATCAATCAGATCAAAAAACAAAGGGCGAAGTGTCGGCAATCTTGTTGTAGGATTTGCAATTTCAATCAATGAATTAGTTACCTGTGAGTCGTTGGAGAGTGAATGGACAAAGGGGATGCAAGAGACTGAAGACCACTGCAGACGAAGTCATAGCCGACGGGGCCGGATGTTGGACTGGAATTGGAGGACTTCGGAGGCAGAAAGTTGATCGGAATTAACTGGCACGTCGGCATGCGTTGAGGGTTGAGACAGACGCGGAATTAACTGGCGTCGGCTAGGGGATGCGTGGAGTTAGGGTTAAAAAATGGCATTTAGATTTAGTTCAGTTGGAACTATTTTAGGTTTAGTTTAGTTGGCTTAGTTGGAAACAACTTTTAGCAACGAAAATAGTAGAAATGGGGTTAAAAATAGTGGTCGCTGAATGTGTGGTTCATTTTTTAGTTAGAAGTTCTTTTATATATAGATTATGTATCGTCCGTCGTCCCGGATGCGCAATCGAATCTGCCAAATAGGGGCGGGACTCGATTGACCAATTTTTGGTGTCGTGCGCGCCGAATTAAAATGAGTATTTTCATTTTTTTGTCATATTCCTATTTTATTGTATTCCGATTTTATCTTATTCCTATTTTTCCTTATTCTGATTTATGCATATTCATATTCCTATTTTTCCTTATTTCAGTTTAGGTTTATTTCTATTTTGCCTTATTTTTATTTTTCCTTATTCTGATTTATGCTTATTCCTATTCCTATTTTTCCTTATTTTAGTTTAGACTTATTCCTATTTTTTCATCGTTATATGCGTGGTTCACTATTCTAGATATTCTATTATATATATAGACTAGCGGCCGCCCGTAGTCCCTTCGGGAAAGCGGTGTGAACAGCTCAACCCATCTAGCATAAAACTAAACCCTAAACCCTGATTTCAAAAATTAAATGGGAAACATTTGGTATTGCTTTTTTCATCCGTCATCACGAAACGCAATCGAATCGGTCAAATAATAGTTCGATTTACAAGCATTGCAAGGCTGTGTGAGATACATGAATGTGTACACAGAGTTTATATAGAGTAGATTCTTTAAGTTCGTGAAGTAGTGTAAGTGATGTGGGATAAAGAGCGTTTTGGGTCTGGACTTGTTAGGCGTGACTTGTAAATTAAATAAGAGAAAGAAACTTTTAATTTATTTTTTTAATTATTTAGTTCGGACGGACTGTAGCGAAGAAAATTCCGTTACTGCCAAATCTTATTCTATTATATATAAAAGATACGTGTATCCTAAAACTATCAATACATTGTTTAAACTGTAACTTTCAGCTTAAATGTTAAAAGGGGTGGATCAAATAAAAAGGCACATTTATTATAGAAAGTATTAAATCATCACGATCATCCTTTGATCTCATCTTACGACCATTATTTAATCAATTTATTTAATAACATCTAATATCAAAAAGGGCAATTAAGTCAATTCAAGTAATAATTTTTAAAAAAAAATCAATTTTATTAAGATTATTTTCTTATCTGTTGACATAATCGATTTTATCAATTTAAAAAATCGATTCTCTCCCATCAATGCCAAATCAAATCAGATCAATCCTTTTATTTTAGCAACTAAAATAATCAAACTGTTTGAATCAAAATTCGTACGAGTTTTGTTTGTAATATATGTGTGTAATACCAAAACAATGCGTACAATTTATTATTGATTCAAATTATTTTTTAATATTTGAAATGAAACTTGTTCACCAAATGACATTATTAATTCATGAATCAGATGTACTTTTTTAAGTACAATTTTTTCTCTCCTCGCCTGCAAGTGAGAGATTTTATTTCTCTCATCGCTTGCGAGTGAGAGGTTTTATTTCTTTCCTTGCCTGCGAGTGAGAGGTTTTATTTCTCTCATCGCCTGCGAGTGACAGGTTGTTTATTTATGTATTTAGTTGTATTGGTCATGGATAGCAATTCAGGATCGATGGTCGCTTTTCTATTTGTAATAAATTAATCATGGATCTTGTATTCCGGGCGATAGTCCCGTGCTGTATACGTTGATGTATACATTGATTCCTTGTTTGGGAAATTGTAATAAAAAAAATACAATTTTCTCTCTCTCCTATTTGAGTTTTATAATTTCCGACTTGTCTACATTAAAGACATGAAAAAAGAGTCGCTAGTCATATTTTTTGTCATGTATTTGATGTACATAATTCATTAAACTTATGTTTTTTCATGTAAAATTTTTCCGTCCCCTATTTGAGTTTTAAAATTCATGAATCTTACGCACTATTTCATGTACAATTTTTTTGTCCCCTATTTAAGTTTTATAATTCATGAATCTTATACATTATTAAATGTACAAATTTTATGACAATTTTTCTGATTCGGCAACACCTGCATACATATCTGTGATGTTTTAAACTTGCGTACATATTGTTTGTCATGTATTCTGATTCGGCAACACCTGCAACACTTGAGTACAAATTTTAAAACCACCGCCAATATCAAATCTAAAATCCACTGACCGGTGCCACTACTGTCAATAATCATAATCAACCTTCTGCTGATTCGGCAACACATGCGTTCAAATCATTCAATTCAACTCAACATTCAAAATCGATAAATCAGAATGTTACGTAGATGAGAGGTGATGACACGGGATTGGACAGTTGAAGGTGATGAGAGGTGTGGAGGAAGAAGAGATGCCGAGAAAGACAAGCTCCTTGATGCGGTGATGAGAGAGATTTCCAAATCTGTGTTGTTTAGCTGATTTGTAGTTATTGTTTGATTAGGTTATTAAATATTTTTTAAATATATTTGTTACGTTTAATTAGGGACCATTCAAAAAATTTAGCAGGACAAATCTACCCTTTTACTAATTAAATCAATTAATTAAGATTTATTATTAGTCATTGATTAAAAAGGAAATCAACGGTGATGATCTCTTAATACTTTTTATATTTAGTAGTCTTTATACCTGATCCATTCCCTTTATGAATATCTAATTTATTTTTTATACATATTATAAATAATTATATTATTTTTATTTTTAGTAAACTCGACGATTTTACCGACCAAAATGATTCAAAGTAAAAACTCGATTTTGACAACTTGGTATAAATAGAGGAGTTTACCAACAAGCCTTCTATAGTGCAGGGGATCATCAAGAATGAAATTCCGACAATCCTAGTTTGTGATTAGTATCCATAGGGATCTTGAAAGGCTTGCAACCAAGAAGACCATTTTCAGTTGTTGATAGCCCTGTTTTTCTCGTCTCGCTTCAGTTGTTGCATTTTTTCCGTCGGTCGAAGTGTTTCACTCTTCCTTTGTTTTAGCCCCGATCCAGGTTTTTTTGGATCCTATCTTAAATAAAAAAATATATTAAAAAAAGAAATAAAAAAAGAAGACCATTTTCAGCGAGAAGGTCGAGAGCATACTTTCTTCAAATAATGAATATCCCAATAGCAGATTGAGCAACTTCAATTCCAAGGAAAAACTTCAAGGCTCTCAGGTATTCGATTTTAAAATGAACATGAATGATCGGCCCAAAGGTCTCATTATAATCCAAACCTTCAAGCTGAGTGAAGCATTTTGTGACCCAGCGGGCCTTGTACGTCACTATTGATCCATCAGAATGCCTCTTGATTTTGTAGACCCACCTGTAACCAACATGGTTCGTATGCTCAGGGAGCAGGTTTTGTTGTCATGAAGAACCTCTAATTTGGCTTCTATAGCCTTGAATCCATTAAGGGTGTTCTTGAGCCTGTTTGTAGCTGACAAAATTCAACCTTCAGAGAAACTTGAATAACATACTTTTGAAATGTGGGAGAACATCCTAAGTAGTCGACATAATCCCGAATAGGATATAAGCAACTGCTCTTAGTCTGGCTGCATACATAACCACGTAAATGAAAGGAAGGTCTTGAAATCCTTCATAATCATTGTAGAGGGACTACTCCTTCATTCTCGTTTCTATAATCATTGGCAGGATCTTCAACAACTTGTGTCTCATCCTCATCACTCTCAATATTTGTTTCAGATGAGTGAGTCTCATCAGAGGAGAAATCATGTCTGACCTCAGATTCCGGATTCCAGTCGCGAGTTTCCTCAAAAGGAAGGGAAGAAGCTGATTCAGGGAAAGGTGAGAACTTTTTGGGTTGGCTTGTCCTGAAAAGGAAACTTACTCTCCATAAAACAACATTACGAAGGACGTGGATATCATGACTCTCAATGTCCATTACCTTATATTCTTTCTGCCCAAAAGGGTATCCTAGGAAGATGCACGTTTTCGCTCTAGAGTCAAACTTGGATTTGTTAGGAACATTATCGATTATATAATATAGGAACCAAAACTCCTAATATGTTCATATTCCGGCTCTTGGTTAAAAACAATCTGAAAGAGAGAGCGACCACCAAGGACTCTGGTAGGCAATCGATTAATATTATACGTGACAGTCAAGATGCAATCGCTCCATAGCTGGTCATGTACATATTACTAAATCTTGAGGGCCCAAGCTATCTCAAGAATACATATGTATTTCCTCTCAACCACATCATTTTGTTGTGGAATATAGAGGCGTGGTCGCTGATGAAGACACCTCTTTGAGCTTAGAAACTTCGATAATTTAGCACTGTGAAACTCCTGACCATTGTCGAATCTTAAGACCTTCACCTTTACCTCAAACTGAGTCTCTACCATGAGATTTTTTTTATTAAATGTTCCACTGCTTGCACCTTATGTTGGAGAAGGAAAGTTCAAATAGCTCTAGACTTGTCCTCAACAAATTTAAGGAATAATCTGGCTCCTCTCACACTGGGATCTCTATATGGGCCCCAAATGTCTGCATGAACAAGATTAAACTAGGAAACACTAGTAGATATACTACCAGTGAAAAGGTGACTTGGTCTGTCTGGCCTGGGACAAATATTGCATTTTTCATCAAAAAAGGTCTTACATTTAAAACTAGGAACATTCTTTATCTAGGAAAAGGCCTTATTGAAACTTCTAATCCGACCGTCTCACCCACCGGCGGCTCCAGCGAACTCACCGTTCCTTCCGCTACGATATCGCAACCCTAATTCAAACATCATCGCAACACCAAACAATAAACATCAAATAAACATTAAGGATCGATATGTAATATCTTAACAGTTGAGGGTTAGTTACACAATTACCTATTTTTACTGTTTTTCCTGTATTTAATCCTCTTTCTGCCGTTAGAATTGAATGAGAAAAACTGTTTTCCCAAACTCTGTCTTGACATTCTTCAGTTGAAGAATTTTTCAGGCCTATGTCCTAACCTTTTATGTCATGGACTAGCGACATCATTCTCAGTTTGTGAATTTAAAGATTTAATAAAAGTTTTTGTTTTGAAACGATATATGCTATCTTGCAGTTCACCCGTCCCTTTTACAGTCATTCCTGACAAGTCCTGGATATAAAAATATGTATCAGTGAACTTTACCATTGAATTCAAATCAGAAGTGATCTTCCCAACAAACATCATGTTAAACTTTATCTGACGAACCAAGATAACTCCCTGCACCATTATTTTGTCATTCAATATGCAATTATAAGCATGTGAGTTGTGACACAGAGACCCTATTTCCATTAGGCATCAACACACTAAAAGGAACACTAATGGGTTGAATGTTCTTAAGAAATGCTCTCATAAGGAGTAATGTGGTCTGTAGCACCACTATCAACAACCCAACAATTCATGTTGACTTCGATAGAAGAAAAACACGTGATACCTGCAATGTGCTCTCCAGTAGAGTCATTTGCATCGAGCCAGTTCATCAGCACGTTAAGCTTGTTGATTTCACCCCGAGACATTGGCTCAAGAGCAGGACTCTCCCGGGCATCAATTCCTTCTCCAACATCTTGTCCAGACTGCCCATTGTCGGAAATGACGTTCTTTGCGATTCTACTAGGCCCCTGCCACCTCTGCCAGACATCCCACCACCCCTTTGAAACCTGTGATTAGGTGGATAACCATTAAGTTTCCAGTATTTCTCCTTAGTGTGGCCAACAACCAGGCACAAAGTACGGATAGGCCTGTTCTCATTGTCAGAGGTATGGTGATAGTGCTATTGATGCCCCTTTGGTCTTCATCTTGGATGACCATCGAGTAAGCCTTGTCAATGGAAGGAAGGGGTTCCGCTGCCAGATTTTGACTTCTTATTTGGAAATGTGTCTCATTCAATCCCATAAGAAATTTCATGACTTTGTCGAGAGCCTTCTTGTCATTCAAACACTTAGTTGAGTTACACGCAGCTCCAAGAACACGGAGTTTGTTGTTTGACAAGGCCTCATTGCCCCCACTAACTCTTCAACTTACCAAAATAAGCTTCAACACTTAATTTTCCTTGTTTCATACCATTGATTTATTCAAGAAAGGCGTAGATTCTTGGTCCATTTGAGGCGGCGAATCTGATTTCCAACTCAACCCAAGCTTGAATATAATCTTCACAGTGTAACAAGGATTTACCAATTTCGCGCGAGACGAAACTGATAAGCCAGGATAGAATAACTCTACTGCAACGCTCCCAGTACTCTAAACCAATCTCGTCATCCGGTTTGGGAATTCGACCCTTCACAAAACTCATTTTATGCTTCAAATCCAACACCATTTCGATCGACTTTCTCCAGGAGATATAATTCTCCGATCCAACCAAATGATCGGAGATGAGAGACGCATAAATGTTCTCAATAGGACTAACGTGCAACGCCCGTTCCACACGATTAGCAGCCGGATCAGTGGCGAGCGGATTAAAATCGAGTAGACTGGTCTCCATAGAATTTAAGTCAAGATAAAAACGAAAAACAGAAGTAGCCCAGATGCGAGAACGAAAGAGAGACGAATTGACAAAATAGTCAGACCCACTCTGATATCATAAAGAACAGCGTTACCTTCACCTGCCGTAGCTGCCAGATACGACGGTGAGCTGAAGACGGAAACCAGACGAGAGAGGGAAAAACAAATTGGGGATTAAACTTGTGTATTCGCTTAATAAGAAGCAGGACAGGAATGACTAATTACAGGTAGGTCCCTAATGAGGCGAGAAAGACATAACCAACCCCAAAAGAAAAGAAAATAACATAACCTGCCGAAGGAATAGAAAGAACAACAAAGAACAAATCAACCTGAAACAATAACATCGCCAATATCCTATACATATGCATATGCCCTCAAAACACGTAGTGCCGTTTTCTAGGTGTAATTATGATCGTTCTTTTTTGGTTCTTATTTGTTGGTTGAGTCTCCATTCTTTCCACTTTGATAAAATTAATTCTGAGGGCTTTGGAGTGTCCAATTTCTAAAATGATAGGAGTTGGTTGACAGCTTGCATTACTGTGGTAATATACTTCACTCAGTTCGAAAAAAATGTATAAACAAGGGTGACGTAGTGTTGATCTCAAGGGAAAGGGAATAGTGTAGACAAAGTTATGTTAATTATCGACACTCTAGATTGTTCTTAAGATAAAGGGGAGTTTCATATTGGTTGTGGTTAGTAAAAGAACAAATGTTAATAAATTATCTAAATTAAATGACTAGAATCTAACTTCACCAATAGTAATAACGAATTATATTGAATAATTATAAAATAATGTAGAATAAAGTCGAGTTAATTTTAATGTAGGACTAAACATGTTACGATGATGTAATTCCCACCTCTCGGTCAATTGAATTCCATACATAGAAATATATTAATGACGATATAATTCATAACCTCTCAATATACTGAATTATATACGTAGAAATCAAATTCCTTAGTATCAACTTATCAGTCTATTCGCTAAGTTCATTGAATCCGCTTTAAGTTGGTCTTCAACCTCATAAAACTGCCGCTCTCACGCACAACGACGCTTGATTTATAAATATACTAGGTTCACCTCTAAGTCCTTCCCTATAATGTACTATTTATGCAATATAGATATAATAGGTTCACCTCCCAGTCATTCCCTAAAATATACTATTTATGCAATTCTAATAGATATTTTGTCAAACATCTAATAGGCATGACATAAGAATAAACTAAACTACATGGTTTTAACTCAAAATTGTTCATAAAAATAGAAGTAAAACATGTTCAAACATTCTCAAGTACTAAGGGGTCCATTATACCCTGTCATTAAGTTAAAACAAAAAACATGTTTAAAAATAAACATCAAATGGAGTCGATTAGAGTTAGGGATTGCTCATTGTTGATGTAAAATCTTGATGCTCGAGTTGTTCCTCCCTTCTTGCTCGATCTCCTCCATTGATGGATGCATCAATTGCGAGATTGCATGGCTTGAAACAAGCACTCTATTTATAGTGCATTTTCAACTCTTCACTTATGACCATAAATGTTGAGCTATTAATTGTAACTATTAATTTTAATATTTTCAATTATGTCTCCTTAACTCTTCATTTGATATTCCCTTCTTAATATCTTTTTGAGATAAATATTATAACAATAGAGCCTTCATATCTCTTTTAGCCCAATTTTTCGAGTAGAACTTGGTCGAGTAGTCGCATTCTGTGCACTCGGTCGAGTGACTTGGTTACTCGGCCGAGTCACTCTCCTCGGGTTCACTCACTCGGTCAGTGACATTCTGACTCGGTTGAGTAACATTCTGATTCGATCAAATTCGGTCGAGTAACATTCTGACTTGACCATGTAACATTTCAATTTTTTCTGCCAAAACTTCTGATTTTTACTCGACCAATCCTCATATATGCTATATTTTACTCCAAGCTTCTTAAATCTTAAAAAATATATTTAAGCCTGAAATAGAAACGAGAGTATCAGTTACGACCAAATTTTACCTCATAAATATTAAGCGTAAGAGGAAAGACGTGTGTAAATTATCGACATTTACGACACTCGTCATTAGTCGAAACCAACCCCATAGTTGATGATCTCAGTCAGATCTAGACAAAGGGTGATGGAGGTGGACCGCGTGGTCCTAGCCTAATTCGTGGTACTGGTCGTGTATCTAATCTATTCAACATTCTGGCTTTAAAGCCTCTTTCCGGTTCTACATTTTGGTAGACTCTATCCAGCATTTTTTGTGATTTAATCCTTTTAAATACTAAGATTACAATGTTTCATAAGCATAAGCAAGCACATGCTAGCTAATTTGCTTTTCATATATATAGAGTATCTTCTACTCCCGCCGTCCCAATTTTTACTACCAATTTGGTAGTTGACACAGTTTTTAAGAAAATTATGTTATATGAGATAAAAGTAGAAAAGAAATGAGTGAAAAGTGAATAGATTGGAGAGAAAATATAAATATGAGAGAATAAGTTTTCCATTTACGTCAATGAAAAGAAAATTTTAGAATACCAAAAAAGAAAATGAAAAAAAAAATATGGGATGCTAATTGAGTAGTCTCCTTGCTATGCCCGGTTCCCCATACCCCCTTTGCTATTCATAACTGATCTTTTCCACGTGAGGCCATGAGATGGACTCCAAAAAGATTGCTTTCTCAGTTGATTACTTAACACTTTTTGTTTTTTTAAATTTTGCTGGGAAGATAGCCTATGCTAGCTGGTTCTTGATGTATGTGCATTCGTTTTTTTTTTGTTCTTTCATTTTTTGATAAGTTGATTTTTGTACAATTGGTCTCACACATTTTCATTTGCATAGGTAACACAACATTCAATTGTTATTTTGACTCCAGACCCACAAGTAGCATTCAAGTCAAGATTAATGGTCTGTTAAAATTTTTCACATAATTACTCAAATGCATCATTTCATGCATCACCATTTGCATTCATATATGCAAATGCCTTAATGTATGCAAACAAACATTTAATAAAAACAATTTCATTAAATGATGTGATTTAATCTTAGTCGTTTATGCATTTGTAAACTTCTAAATTTTCATATACACATTACACTGTATTATTATTATTATTACTGTTGTTGTTGAATTGCACCAGCCTCTCTGACAGCCTGACAACACCCCTCGTGCCCCCAAAACTAAGCAACACAACCCAACTGCATCGATTCATTCTTTATCACCATTATTAATTCACCACTCTCCATCACCTATCCATTTTCTTGATGCCTGTTTTGCAGCTCAGGCAAGATGAACAGTTAAAATTAATAAGAAGAAGAAGACCCCATTTCACATAATTCATTTACCGGTTGCAGGTTGGTGTTCTTGATCTTGGTCATGATTAATAATAAGAAGAAGACCCCCTTCATCTCATGGATTGATGTTTCACAAGTTCATGATATGTTTTTCTGATTCTTGAGTGGGCTTGAGTTGCAGCCTGTGCTGTAAACGCTGCAGCACCTTAAGCTGTATTTTTGTCAATGGGGAAGAAGAGTAGTGGTGGTGGTTCATGGCTGACTGCTGTCAAGAGGGCATTCAGATCTCCTACTAAAGGAGAATCTGAGAAGAGAAACACCAAAAGGAAAGAAGATCCAGATCACCATGACGAAGATGATAAAACAGTACTGTTTATTTTTCCTTACTAGTGTAGTCGTGTAGAACAGTTTTTTAGTGTTTAACCATTAGAGTTGTTGAGGCCTGAGGGCATATGATCTAATGAGCAATGTCTTCTTTTATCATCTGCTGCAGAAAAAAGAGAAAAAAAGATGGCTTTTCCGGAAATCCATTCATCAAGAGGCTGTTGTAGTTGCTCTTCAGACCCAACCTGAGCAACTCTCCAAGCCTAGTGCTGATGTTGCTACTGCGGATACTCCTACACCGGCACCCGTTGCTGTTGGTGTCTTGCGGAATACTCAGATAAATAGGCTCGTTAACCCTTCCAACATTCATGCTAGATTTCACTATGCTGCCACACTTATTCAAACCGCATTCAGAGGATATCTGGTTAACACTACCCTAAGTAATTTGATTTTGACATGGTTACACTTGCATCTGAATGCTCCTGTTACTCGCTTCATCTTTTTGAAGCACTCCATGGCAGCGGCAGGCAGGAATGACTCATTTTTGTGTGTTGATCATGGATAGGCCAGGAGAGCACTTCGTGCGCTGAAAGGGCTGGTAAAGCTGCAAGCTCTGGTGAGGGGACACAACGTAAGGAAACAAGCAAAGATGACTCTGAAGTGCATGCAAGCGTTGGTGCGGGTCCAAGCCAGAGTGCTGGATCAGCGTGTGCGGCAGTCACATGATCGAAGCAGGAAATCTGAGTTCAGTGACACCAACAGCTTGTTAGAGTCTCGGTATCTGCAGGATATTGCTGAGAGAAAATCCCTAGTGCGTGCATCTGATCCTGTTTTTCGTTTACCTACGGGCTTTGTGTATTTGAATATTCCATTTCTAATACACTGTGAATTGCCTATGTTGTAGCAGTCAAGAGAAGGAAGCAGTGTTGCTGATGATTGGGAGGATCGACCATACACGGTTGAAGAAGTAAAAGCTATGGTTAAGGACAGGAATGATGCGGCTTTGCGACGTGAGAAGACCCTGTCTGAAGCATTTTCTCAGCAACAGCAAGTAAGCAATGTTTCGCATTCAAGTAAATTTTCCATTTACTTCTATTCTGTATTGAACCTCTGCTGACCATGTTTTCTCTTTTTCATTCGCTTGAATGGAGATGTTGAGAAGTTCTAGGACATCGTCAATCGGCCAAGAAGATGATCTTGAAGAGCGACCCAAACGGCTGGATAGGTGGATGGCCACAAAACCATGGGAGACCAAGGCAAGAGCTTCACTTGACCAGCGAGACCTTGTGAAAACCGTGGAGATGGACACGTCTCAACCTTGTTCATACTTAGCGGCTAAACCTAGAAGACCTAACCATTACCAATATCAGCATCCCCAACTACAAAGGCCACCAAGCTCACATGGTATGCCGTCTCCACTTCACGGTGCACATAGGCACCCTCATCATCAGTCCGTTACTGTCACCCCATCTCCATCAAAAACAAGGCCAATCCAAGTCCGGTCAGCTAGCCCACGGTTCCAGCGAGATGACAGAAGCTATTCACAAACGCCCAGCTTAAGATCTAATTACTATAACACAGGCGGAGTAGGCCAACAAACCGGAAGTGGTGCAAGTGTCGCCAGCATCATCAGCAGCGGCACCAGTCATAGCACATTACCTAATTATATGGCAGCAACCGAGTCAGCCAAGGCGCGTATACGGTCCCAAAGTGCTCCAAGGCAAAGACCCTCAATACCAGAGCTTGACCGAATAGGATCATTGGCCAAGAGACGCCTCTCGTTCCCTGTCCCAGACCCATCCAATACTGGAAATGGCTACGGGCATCATCAATTAATAAGCTCGAGCTTTAAAAGTGCCGTCAGCGGATCCCACATGGGCATCGAACAACTATCGAACTACTCGTACACTGAAAGCCAAGGCGTTGGAAGTACTGGTTGTGAAATATCTCCTCCATCAACCAGTGACCTCAGAGGATGGCTGAGGTGAAAATAGTTCATCATAGCAGGTCTTCCAACTTCAAAGGCCTTCCCTCACTCCGGTGTTCTCAAAAAAAAATGTAATGTAACTAAGCTGTTTATTTGATTGGTAGGTAAGTCAGGTAACATGATTTTTCATCATCACTTGGTGTTGCCAGATTACTTAGTTTCATCAACAACAAGCTACAGGTTTTGTCATTTATCCAATCTTCATCTACCTATCATCAATCTTGTTCACCACTAAAACCGCGGCCCACTAATCAAGGATCGGTTGATATCGCATATCGGATACATGAAGTGTATTAACTAGTTATATAAATAGAGATATCAGTTCATATGTCACCAATATATCATGATTTTTTTTATAAAAAAAGTCATATTTTGTGGTGATCTAGGGGATGTTGGTGACATGTGACGCTGGAACAGCTAGACTTATAAAGGCTCGGATCGGCCATACCGGTCGGATTGTTACAAATGGTATCAGAGCCGATCCTCCGCAATAGATGAAAGAGGTTATCGAAAGGAGGGGATGATCCTGGCTTGTGCCGAACGAGGACGTTCAGATTCAGTTAGTGGGGGTGATTGTGATATCCCATATCGGTTTGGTGACATGTAACGCCGGGACAACTAGGTTTATAATGGCTCGGATAGGCCATACCGGTCGGATCGTTACATCAGTGTTCCCTTCCCTACATGTTTTTTTGTAACATAAATAATGGGTCACTTTTAACTTTTAAATGATAACTAAATCACTAAAATTGTATGTATTGAAAGAGCTGGCTAACGATTTTTTACCATCATTAAAGGTATGTTCTTTTGAGCTGAACTGAAACTGAATTGAATTATACTGATCTGAACTGAACTGAAATCGAAAGTTGAAATTTTAAAAATAAATCAATAATTTCATTTAGGTATAATATTCAATGATGGAGACATGAAATTTCATCATCACTTAGAAACTGAAAATGAAGAAGAGGTATGACTTATGAAACTTTTAGATGGCTCAACAAAACAGTGGATGATATCGAATAGCTTATTGTTAATTTGTAGAGATGAAAATATGAGATGTGATACATATCAGGTACGACATCCCAACATCTAGAATTCAGTATGAATGAACTAGAGAATTTAAGAGTGTGCACCAAACTCAAAGTTCTTTTGGACAAGACAATTACTTCTAGTTCGATAAGAACGGCGATGTGTAAGGATACATGACCATAACTCCATGAAAAGAAAGTGTATCAAGCTGTTAAGAAAATGGAACATGTTAAGCTGCGGATTCAATTACACAACCAAAGTATTGTTTTCACATCCACCTCTAGGTATAATTTTTTTTACGGTTATTATGTGTATCATATTATTCACATGATTAATAACTTTATTTTTTGAAGGAAAATATTATTTAGTGGATTCTGGTTCCGAATACACTTGGATATTTAGCATCATATAAAGAGAAAGGAATCTGTTATCATATGCCGATATTTACACATGGTCATCCACATACCGGGATTTCTAAAATATTTAATTATCGACATTCATCTTTGCGAACCGCCATTGAAAGATCCTTTGGTGTTTTGAAGAAGACTTGAAATATTCTTAGAAACATGCCTCAATCAGAAAGATGTACGTCAGATCGATATCATACTTGCGACATTCACGCCCCATAACTTTATTAGGATGCATCAACTACAAGTCTCTATCCTAACACATGAAATGGTAAATGAGTTTGGAGATTCTGATCTTTTAGATTACCATCGAAAAGCGCAAATGAATCAGTTGCGAGATACAATAATATTTCAAATCGAGAGAAAACAATCTCGATAATGAAGATGTTGTGGATATGGACTGAATAACTCATGTAATATTATATTTTGATTATATTTATCAAATTAAAATTTTTGTTTTTCCATTCTTATGTTATTAGTAATGTTTTTATATTGGGGTTACATTTCAAGTTTATTAAATAATGTTTAATTGAATTGAATAAACTGATCTGAATTAAACTAAAATTAAAATCAAAAGAACAGACCCTTAAGGTAATTTTAGTGTGTACAAACATGTCAAAATCCCTACCCCTGTTTTTGAAGCATATTGGTCTTGAGGGTAATTTTAGTTAGGGTTAATTATCGGAAACCACCCGTAAAATACGGATTTTTCTAATAGCCATCCGTAAAATGTGATATTACCAATTACCACCCATTAAAATATTTTTTACCAATTACCACCCATTAAAATTTTATTTTACCAAAAGCCACCCAAATGAATTTAAAAACATCCACCCATTTACAATTTAATAAAAGAAATTCATTATAAAATAACAAAAAAAACTTTAAAAAATTCAAAACTTTGGAAAAACAAACATTAAAAATTCATTCAGTTATTCTTTATTTAAATATAAAAATTATAAATTGAACATATAGTTTTTAAAATTTAATTTAAATTTTTAAAAATTCATCAAAATAATGCATATAACTAAAGAAAAAATATCATAAAATAGATGGTATTTGGTATTGGGTTTTATTAGTTAAAAAAATTGAAAATTTTTTACTCATTTTTCTATTTTTTGTTACCTTTCTAAACTATTTATAGGGGAAATTTAATATTTTTGAAAAAAAATAAAACATAAACCTAAGAAAGTCTTTAAAAAATCCATAATTTGTTCAAAAAAAGTAGAATTTTTTTTATGAATTTTTATGATAAATTTTAAAAAATATTAAAGTAAATCAAAAGAAAACTATTTTTAAAACATTATTGTTTTAATAAATTTAAAACTATATGAGTGACTTTTGAATGTTTGTTTTCCAAAGTTTGGCATGTTTTTAAGAGTTTTTTTTGCTATTTTATAATGAATTTCATTTAATAAATTGTAAATAGGTGGGTGTTTTTAATTTAATGGGTGGTAATTGGTAAAAACTATTTTAATGGGTGGTAATTGGTAATACCACATTTACGGGTGGCTATTGGAAAAACTCGTATTTTACGGGTGGTTTCCGGTAATTAACCCTATATAAAATTTATATATTAAACTTAAGCACGTGTATAACAAAATATTACATAAAATCACATTTATAACATCACTTTTTTTTACTTAACCACTTGCAGTTTTGTAAAAAAACTGTGCATATACCCGCCTTTATAGCATCAAATATTTCAATTAACCACCTCTAAATTTACGCAAAACGTCAAAACGCATTCCACATCAAAGAATGTGTGAGATGTAACACAATAATATGAGTTGTAGAGGTCCATTGTTGTCGAGAGAAAAATGTGATTTTATATAATGAAGATGATTAATTTAAAACGTTTGATGTTATATGAGTCATTTTATGCAATATTTTGTTATAAATGTGATTCAGAGAAAATATGATTTCGTGTATATGGTAAGTATGTGTATATCATATTTAGTTTTCAATAAAAAAATTTGAATGTTATCTCTTTACTAGCTGCGCTCCCGTCGTCCCGATGGAAAAAAATTTCGTATTTTCATTTGATTCACCTAAAAATGCTAAATTTTTTCCGCTTAATTATTTATTTTTAATATTATTTATTAATATTATTTTTGTTTTTTGTTTTCAATTTTCAATTTTTAGTTTTAATTTTTTATTTAATGGATCAGACCAAACTCGTTATCTTTAATTTTAATAACATATTTGTGATTGATAGTGGAGAGAGGGGTAAATTTGTAAATTTAATTTTGATTTTATGTCCGTTTCCTAATCTTTTATATGTTTAGATTTCTGTTCGATTCCAGATTACCAACATGTGAATTTCTATTGATATAACTCTAATATATTTAAATTGAGAGTTATCGCTTGCGAATCCTGCACATTTTTTTCA
>JAWWMW010000700.1:0-36787 GCA_035048345.1 Echeveria elegans
GACAGTGCAGTCACATATTGATTAGTTGTTATATGACCTCTACCAGTTCAAAAATTCACTGTTAATTCGTTACATGTTCGTTTGGGACGTTCTATATACCATTGGAAAGCTGATTCAATTATCTACAAATCTGGCAGTTTTAAATTCATAACAAAAGATAATCGAAATCGTGATTGAATGTATGGGACAGTGCAGTCACATATTGATTAGTTGTTATATGACCTCCAACAGTTAAAAAATTCACTGTTAATTCGTTACATATCCGATTTTGATTCTATATACCATTAGAAAGCTGATTCAATTATCTACAAATCTCTAGTTGAAGGTAAATTTAAATTTCGAACAGAAGATAGTACAAATTGCGATTCAGAATTCGAATCAGTTCAGGGCAGGTCCCCGCAGGTCCAGGCGGGGCAGGTCCAAGTCGAGAGATTTTTGACCCGCGCACAGGGCAGGGCAGATCGACGCCGATCCGCGCAGAACAGGTCACAATCGACCGAGGACCTGTCCCGACCTGCCCGTTGCCATCCCTACCCACTAGAGTCGATGAAATCTTTTAACTCATTTTGATGATTTTCCGGTAAAAGCAAGCCACGTGCCATCACGCATGTCTAAACTTCATGTGACTCATGGTGGCAGCTTTACTTCACTACTGCCACTCATGTCTTCTCACTTCTGTTCTTCTGCATTCATCCGTTCCCTCTAAACTTCCCCTTTTCCTCCGTCAACCCAAAAATCAAACCCTCGGCCATGGAATCGTCAAAACCACTCGATCTGCCATCCCTCCATCTCCACCCCATCCCACACCTTAACGACACCAACCCCAGCCTCACCCAACTCCCAAACCCACTCCAACACAACCAATTCTACCACCCACCAACCGGCTTCTACATCTCTCCATCAGACATCGTCCTCCGCCAAACCATCCACGACCTCTCCGGCACCTTCTCATCCCCACTTTTCTCCAACTCAGCCTACCTCAGAGCCGGACCCAGACAAAATATCTACTTCGATTCCACCCAAGTCAAAGCTGCTATAGTCAACTGCGGTGGACTCTGTCCTGGAATGAACACCGTCATCCGGGAGCTCGTTGTTGGCCTCTGGGAGCTTTATAGTGTTCGTCAGATTTATGGAATTCGAGCTGGGTATCGTGGATTTTACTCCACCGGGCTGCAGCCTATTCAGTTGAGCCCTAAATTGGTTCATAATTGGCACAAGCGCGGCGGCTCTGTTCTTCAAACTTCCAGAGGAGGCTTCGATCTTCAGAAGATCGTCGACGCCATTCAACTTCACGGGTTCAATCAGGTAATTTTTTTAATATTAATAATATTTTACATATTCTTTTTTCAAATGCATCTTCTGGTTCTTAGCAAAATTTAAGTGGCAGACAGAAAGTTAATGGTTCGACTAAGAAAACACGATCGATTTCAAGTGTGTTCAATGTTTGTATAGTTTTTATCTATTACAAGATGCATTCATTGTTTGAGAGAGTGTTGCTGGTGAGATGGACAGGTGTATATAATAGGAGGCGATGGAACGATGCGTGGGGCAGTTTCGATATTTCAAGAGATTCAGCGGAGGGAGCTGAGCATTGCTGTGGTTGGGATTCCAAAGACCGTGGACAACGATATAGGAATAATTGACAGGTCATTTGGGTTTCATACAGCCGTTGAAATGGCACAGCAGGCAATCAATGCAGCTCATGTGGAAGCGGAGAGTGCTGTAAATGGCATTGGACTTGTGAAGCTAATGGGACGGAGTACTGGACATATTACTCTTCATGCCACATTGAGCAGCCGGGATGTGGACTGCTGCTTGATACCCGAAATGGATTTTTTCTTGGAGGGTGAGGGAGGGCTATTTGGATTTCTTGAGCAGAAGTTGAAGGAGAACGGGCACGCCGTGCTAGTTGTGGCGGAAGGGGCTGGACAGGATATGATTCCGAGGACCGATATGCAGAAAGAGGAACGAGATGAATCCGGCAATCTGGTGTTTTTAGATGTTGGTAGCTGGTTGAAATCAGAGCTGAAGAAGTGGTGGGACAGGGATCATCCGAATGAACTGTTCACAGTTAAGTACATTGATCCGACATACATGATCCGAGCAGTGCCAGCTAATGCCACAGATAATCTGTATTGCACACTTTTAGCACACTCGGCTATCCATGGAGTGATGGCAGGGTACACTGGGTTCGTCTGTGGTCCTGTAAATGGAACCTATAGTTACATTCCTTTGACCGAGGTTGCCGAGGCGAAGAACCCTGTGGACACAAATGATCATAAATGGGCATGGGTGAGATCCGTCACTAACCAGCCTGATTTTATTAAAAGACGCGGAGAGCAGTAGAAACTCGAAGCCTACAGAAAGATATTGAAAGCGAACTTGGGTAAAATTGGGTTGTTGTGCACCGTCTGAATCGTAGCTTAGATGCTATTTGTACCTGCCGGGCGCTCCAAATTTACACTCCAGCTGGTGCAGAACAAGTCATTGATGCACTCAACCTTTCCCAACTGTGAAATGGTTCATAGTCCTTCAAGATATCCTATGAGAAATGGAACCTTTTCTTATAGATACACTATGTGTCATAATGATCTAATAATAAAATATGTCTTTAAGAATAGATGACACTGGACCGCTTCAGCAACATAATTGGCTTGCTTCAACTTACTTGACATTTGCTTCATACCTCGCTCAGGATTTGCTTCAGCGAATGAGGACACACTCTTGAACTCCCCTTGAATTAGCTGTTTTCTTATTGACGTGCTTCAGTGAGTTCCTGGCAGCTTATCTTGAGCTTGAGCCAAGACAATAATTTGCTGTAAAGAACAAACACACCTTCACTTCATAATTGTGGCTCTTGAGTAAAAGTTCTCAAGGAAAAAATCTTCTTCGTTGATCTTGAGTAAATACTCTTCAAAACTGATTTTCACTAGTTTTTAGTAGTTGCTGAAAAAATGAACACCTTAAACAATCTTTTCACCATCAATGCAAAACAATTGTCACCATTACTCCTCGCGTGTCATGGAGCTCTCACATACCAAATGCTTGCCAAAATGCCCCTAAATATTGTTTTCAGATTCGTATGTGGTATGGTGCTTCACTTAGACGTTGAGCATGTCTTGTGGGAATTTAATTTGTTATCTTTGCCTTGTGGATCCTATGTTGGAAATATGTGTGAAAAAATGAGGGTGCGCCCCATTTTGTAAGCCGTTTTCGAGGGCGTTACACGTCTCGAATCGAATAAGTTAATTTATAAGATTAAATCCTTGCATGGTTTAGTATGAGACTGAATATACGAATGTCAAAAATGGATTCATATTGAAGGAGATATTTATACTCGAAGTAGAACAAAACCATGAATTTTGTTGGTGTGTTTTCTTATGTCCTACATCTAAGGGTGATGGGACAAAATGCAAGTATATATCCAAAGCCATTCTCCAAAGTCTATGCATGTATGCCCGCATCATGCGCCGTGAATGCCGTTGGGCGGGATGACATTTTCGGTTTGCCAAAAGTTACAGTTTTTATACACTTTTGGAACATTGGCAATCAAAATGGCAATCATTTTTTATTATAAGGATATGATACGCATAGACTTGAAGTCTGAGGAGAGTGTTGTCTGTTTGGTGGTCTCTGAATCACAAGTGGGAATCAAGTTCAACTTTGATTTTTGGTAGCTTGCTGCATTTTTATTGGTCTCAGTACAAAAAATATGATAATGTCGGAGTTTGGACTTTGGACGGTGCGGAAGGCAGCTACACCAGGGATTTATTCAGGGAGAAATTTGGAAACAGGGCTACAAGTAACAATCTCAGATCCTGGATCATTTTGAAGGGAATAGGCATACGCGAGCTGACTATGGGATCACTGCTTATTTGGGTACTGGATTATGTTCCGTTTAACTTTTGTGGTGATGGTGGCTGCTTTAGTGAGGGTTCCAACATCTCATAATCAACTTATTCAGGTGTATGTATGCTTAACGAAGAAGCCGACCTTCAGATTCTGGGATTTTTGTTCGGTGTATAAGTAAGTTAATAATGGTTTAGCTTGGTTGGAATGGGAATTTTTCACAAGTGCAATGTCCGAAGAACAAGGGACTGTTCTTTTGACATGAACTGAAACTGAACTGAACATAAAATTTAAAATTAATTAATTAATTACATTTGCATATTATTTTTAATTTTAAAAAAATAGTTTTGACAATAATGAATGTGTTTTAAGTTTGTCTCATAGTTTCAAGTCTTATTACACTTTTAAAATAATTTTAAAAAATGTTTATCTACTAAACTAAATTGAATTGAATTGAACTGAACATAAATTAAATTAATGTCAAAAGAACAGATCTAAATTAATTAGTGACAATAACATACAGCTCCATCTCCTCACGTATGAAGAAGAATATGCTTCATTCACATCACAGCTAACAACACTCTCATAAACTAATCTGTATTTTTAAGTACTTAACTCACGACTCACTCTTAATCCACCTTTTTAACTAATAATTATGAAGATCTTTTATAGATACTTTTTTTAGCTTTACATGAAATGTGAACAAGTCAAACATCGGGAACATATAATGTGAATTTGTGTGATCACTTTCTCGTTTGCTATTTAATTTACAATTGAAAGATGCAATTTACTTATAAATCACCGTGGAGAAGAAGTTGTGACCCAACGTTTTTACTATTCATCTCCGTCTCGAGTCATGAGAAGGAGTTGTGACCCAACGTCATGCAAATAATAAAAATCACACATACAAATATGTTTAATACTAAATTTTAGTTTTTTTTCTTTATGTGATTTTCAGACTATATTATTTGACCGTTCGCTCTCGGAATCTAAGGGTTTACAAAAAATCACCCGTAGAATACGGATTTTTTCGATAGTCATCCGCAAAATGTGATATTACCAATAACCACCCATTAAAATATTTTTTTTACCAATAGTCATCCATATAAAAATAATAAGTTCAGTAAACACCCACCCATAGAAAAATAATTCATAAAAAATAACAAAGAAACTCAAAAACATTCAAAACTTTATGAAACAAATATAAAAAAGCCACCATTTAGTTTCATATTTAATAAAAAAATCATGCCTTAAGAATATATTTGTATACATTTAATTTGCTATTTCATAATTTTACTAAATTTTAGCACAAAAGTTTATCAAAAATATAAAAAATTGTTTAATAGTTTTCAATTACTGTTTTGAACGTCTATGAATTTTAACATAATTTTATAATTTTATTTGTTAATTTTTATTGAACAAATTGTCGAAGTGTGAGTGTTTATTGAACTGATTATTTTTATATGGGTGGCTATTGGTAAAAAAATATTTTAATGGGTGACTATTGATAATATTACATTTTATGATTGACTATCAGAAAAATCCATATTTTATGGATGATTTCCGGTAATTAACCCTTAATTTAAAGTCATTTTAGGTCTGTTCATTTGATAAATATTAATTTATTAAATTACGAATAAACTTTCGAACGATTTTCGTAAGCTTAGGACATGATCACTACCTAAACAACATATAACATCTCGTTAACATTGAAAATCTATCAAATGAGTATCATATTTTGGATTTTCAAACTTTTAGTTAAAGTCAATTCAGGTCAGTTCAATTAGTTCAGCTAAAAAGAACAGACCCTAATGTAGCGTCCAAATATTTTATAAATGAATATAAAATAGAGAAGACAAATATTCTTGTATTTTGTTACATTTGCAAGTTGCAAGTACAATCTCTATTGTTCCCCTGATTCTACGGTAATGTTGTTTGTTGATGTGGAATTTGTTTTGACGTCTTGACGAGGGTCTTGCTGACTTGTTCTCACTTTGTCGTTGTCGTTGAGTTTTGTTTTTGATGTCGGCGAGGGTCTTGACTTGATCCCACCTTGACGTTGTTGAGTTTTGTTTGACGCTGGCGAGGGTCTTGATGACTTGATCCCACCTGGCGCTGAATGGTTTGACTTTGGTGTTTGGCGTCGGTAAATGTATTGATGACTTGGTTTCACCTAGACGCTGAAGGAATGAAGCGGCGAGAGTTTGACACTTCTCTTCTGGCAGGCGGTGCTGGATTTGACGCATTTGTTGGCTGCAAGAAAACTGAAGGCGTGGCTCAGGGCTTTCTTCTATCCTTCTCTGGATTCTTCTCAATTTGTGAATCTTTATGAATCCATGAAAATGAGGTTGAAGTTCGCTATTTATAGGGAACTTAGCGGGCTTGGTACTGAGCTTCTTTCTGAGCTTGAGCTAGCAGGCCCAAAACTCATTTCTTTGATCCAAATCTCTTTACTTCATCGGACTGACCTAAATTTTATTTAAATTATTTAAATTGACTCAAAATTTTATATTAATTCAAAATAATTAATTAAAATTTATTTTTTGACATAAAATTGAAATTTTAATGCCTGCACCTAAATCCGTAAATGAGAAACTAATACACCAGATTTTTCTCAGCAAAACCTGATTATCAAACAATGTCAATACTTAATTTGGACCGCCACTAACGCATAACATATATCCATCTGAAAACAAGACCAGTTCGCTGCCCATCTGCTCTTGACTATCTAATCAACAAAAGCTTTGTTTCTTACATTTCCAATTTCCAATTTCCAATTTCCAATTAATAATTCAAAATAATTTCCAAAATTTTTTGCCAAAAAAAAAAAAATTACATGAAATATACCTGTCTCGGCTTGTTGCTTCATTTTATTATTATTATTATTTATTTTCTTCATTTTTTCTGGGTGTCTCGTTTCCCAATTAACTGCTGGATTAGCCGTGTACGCCAGGTTCCGCCTTACTCGCCGTTTCACTTCCGCGATCCCTCCCTCTCTCTCTCTTGGGATTCTCACCCCCTTCAATTTTCCCTTTCCTTTTCTACAACGAATGGCGCTTGCGCGACGCCGATCGTCAACTTCCCTCACCCCCCGACTCTTCTGAGCCGCTGCCGGTTGCTGTCTTTCACGCGAGATTCATTTTCTCCTACTCTCGCCATGTTCGAAGCGCATGTTAGCCTCTTCGTTTCTTATTCTCTCTCTTACGTATTTTCACTTGTTGAATGACTTTATTGCCTTGAGGCGAGATTGATTAGTTGATTAGTTATGATCTTTATAGATGATTAGGTTTTGGGCAGTGCTTTGCCTTTTTGGTTAGTTAAAATGTGGGAAATGATTCTAGTTTGTTGGATTTGTAGGTTCTGCATCTGCTTAGAAGATATTTGGGCGAATATGTTCATGGCCTTTCTGCAGAGGCTTTGAGAATAAGTGTGTGGAAAGGTGAGCGTTCTTTTCAATTGGGAACAAATCACAGGTCTTGCAGTTTAGGTGTATCATTTTAAAAAATGGAAATCTACTAGTGACCCCAGTGTAGCTGGCTGCTGGCTTATACTATTGTAATTCTGAGGTTTAAAAACCTTGCATTTATTTCTCTAATCCCGCATTAACTTTCTGTAGTTGCTTCTAGGTTAAGAAGTTTACATTTTTGTATGTAGTAAAATGAGTGGTTCCCACGGCACATACAAAGTGTCATGTTTTGATTTGAGTTTTTTTTTAAGTACTGTCTCTTGCAACCCCTTAAACAGGTGATGTCGTTCTCAAAGATCTTAAGCTGAAAGCAGAAGCGTTAAACTCACTGAAATTGCCTGTCACAGTGAAAGCAGGATTCGTCGGTACCATAACGCTAAAGGTGCTTATTGAAGTATTCATATCGAACTTTTGATCATTTTGGCAACTTTGGACTAGTATATATATATATCTTATCTGGAGTCCTCATGTATCATGTATGAGTTTACATGCTTAGGATAAGTGTGTGGGTGTTTCATCAATCATTGTTAATTTCAGGCTTTCAGTAAACTTGTATTGAAACTTGTTTACTTTTTAGTTATGTAGAGTATTAATAGCATCGCTTTTGAGCAGTCTGCGTCTGACTATATGTAAGTGTTGTAGGGGCATCTGATGGTCGTTTTGATTATGTATCACAATGATTTTTGTTTATGAAATGTTCGATGAAAATAAGACACTAGCTGCCTGTAGTCCAACAATTGTAGCCTCATGCTCTTTATTTTTCCACATATAACTGTCCTTTGTCTGTATGTTTCTCGTAATATCTGCTTGATAATGTTCATGCACCTCTATTTGTTACACTTGTTGGATACACTTCCTATTTGATGCATTTTACATCAATCTTCAGAGCTCTCTATCATTTTTTACTTTTACTATAGGTGCCTTGGAAAAGTCTTGGCAAGGAACCTGTGATTGTTCTCATTGATCGCGTGTTTGTCCTTGCAAATCCAGCACCTGATGCCAGGACATTCAAGGTAACGTCTTTCTGTTATATTTATATCCAGCGTATTTTGTTGAAGTAATGCACTAATTTGGCCCTTTGATATCTATAGGATGAAGACAAGGAGTCGCTTTTAGAAGCCAAACTTCTTCAGATTGAGGTACTTGTTAGTGTGTAATGGATGCATGCTTGTAATGAAAAATAAAACTGCTCAGTCTTGCATAAAGTTGATTTCGGAAAGCAATGGATAATGTTAATTCTTTATCTATGACGGGGTTCTTTAATGTAGATTAGGGTGAATATGGATTCTATGGCAATGCCGAGATAATATAGTACCGAATAGGGTTCAATGTTCTCCTTGAAATTTTGGAAACGTTATTCAGGCTAATCCTGATAGTCACTTGTGATGGTTTTTAAGTTCTTTAAGAGAGTGTGGTCTGTGGTTTAATTACTGATATATCTTTACGAGATATGTATTTCACAATATTCACAGGAAGTGGAATCAGCTACTCTCGAAGCAATATCAAAATCAAAGACTGGAAATGTACTCACCTGATCTTTATCTAGAATCACTTTGCCAATCAAGATGTTTTATTTGTACTCCTATGCTATTTATAATCATAATTTACACATTGGCAGTATTTATTTATATGAATATTGTTAGTAATGACGCTTTGTATATGCTTTATTAATTTGACTGGTTCAGCATGGATTTTGCAAGATTTAAAATACACGTTCTAATGGAATAATAGAGTTGATAGCTATATATGATCCCTCCTGCTCTCCATAGTCTCTCTGTATATGCAGTTATACATGCGTGTACCTGAACAGAATAGTATTTCAGTTCATCCAATGGAGATGGGCTTTTTTGTTTAGTTGGTCTCTGGTTGCTGCTACAGTTATCATGAAGCTTTTAATGTGAAGTAACTGAAGAATACTTTTTGGTTGTGTATTAGTGATCTTTCTACCTTGGTCGCTGGTTCTTTATATTTTAGTGTATTGCATTGGCTCTCATCGCAACTCTGGCGTTTATGTCTGTATTTTTTTATTTGTTATTATGTTAAGCAATCACGGAAGCTAAAATGGAAGTGAATCTCACACTTCGTAGCTTGCTCTTTCTTTTTTTCTTGTTTTGTATACCATTTGTAACATTATTGGGGTTTTCTTTTTAATAGCAGCCACAGACTGGAAATTCATGGCTTGGTTCACTAATTTCTACGATCATCGGGAACCTGAAGATTTCAATTACTAATGTCCACATCAGATATGAAGATTCTCTCAGGTGGGAGATTGTGTACTGCATGCTACATATCTGTATTCCTTCGTACTCTTTAGTTTGTGGATTTGTGCTGTCACTTTTTCATGTCCATCTTAGATCTTACTTTAAAACCCTAAAGATATGGAACTTATATAAGCTTTTAAAGGCAGTTAATGCTCACAGGTCTGCTGTGAATTCTGATGTTTGCATGTTCATACTTAGACATTTGTTGTTTCTTAAACACCACCCGATTTGTGACCCAGCACAAATTTTTGAGGTGTTCTATTTGCTAGGCTTTCATACTTGGGTTATTAACTACTCCATTATAACATTCATGACATCGACGAGTCTTGCAGTAATCCCGGGCTTCCATTTTCTTTGGGAGTGACTTTAGCAAAGCTTGCTGCTGTAACGATGGATGAACATGGCAATGAAACATTTGATACCAGTGGTGCGCTAGATAAGCTGAGGAAGGTTGGTCATTTCTTTATCTGTTCAGTTTGAGTGATCGTCTTGACGTAGCTATTATATGACTGAAACCGCTAAGGTTATGTTTTCATAGAAGCCCAAAAAACCTACGGTATGGATTTGCTTCTCTTAGACACACAATTATATCCTAATGTATGCAACTCAACAAATGATATTTATTTATCCATGTTCTCAAAATAAACTAGACATCTGATTTTTAGTTCTGGCTAATTCTGTCAGCATATTTCCTCCTTTAAATTAGTATGGTGAGCGTTATCTCAATAACCCAAGATCAAGGTTCTGACTGTATTTTACCTTTTACCAGTCATTGCAACTCGAGAGACTAGCTTTTTATCACAATTCTGGCAGTAATCCGTGGAAAATAGACAAGAGTTGGGAAGATCTTAGTCCAAAGGAATGGATTGAGGTCAGTTTAGTTCCTTAAGATTACTTAGATTGTACTTCAGTGATTACCTAGATAAAGGCTGATGCTGATTCTTTTTGCAAGGAGTTTCTAGTTTTTCCTAACATTATATGTTATTCTTAGATATTTGAAGATGGAATCAGTGAACCTTTGGCTAATCAATCTACTAGTCATCGTTGGTGTATTGATCGGAACTATGTCATTTCTCCTATTAATGGAGCCCTCAAGTACCATCGCTTGGGAAAACAAGAAAGAAATGACCCAGAGATTCCTCATGAGAAGGCTTCTCTTGTCCTTACTGATGTTTCGTTGACAGTTTCTGAGGTTTGAAATGCAAAATTTCAGCACCTCTTTCATTTACAATTGGATTGCTTTTATATGCCATTAGGGAATCATTGTTATTATTTGACAGCGAAACCAAACGTTTTCCGTTAATATTGGTTCAGGAGAAAGATAGTTATGGCTGAATCGAAACATTTGTTGCCAGAAACTTCCTCGTGACTTTAATTATGCTTTTTTGCACTACTGTAATTCAGTTGTGCATAATCTTGTATCGCCCTCATAACTTAATACGTTCCATGGCTATGAGTTAGCAATATGACATCAACCGGCAATATCTCTGAAATTCTTCGTCTCTGGCAGAATCTAGGGTTAGAAGCTTGGTTAAATTGGTTAACTCGCTTTTGATATAGAGCTGGTCTTCACCATTTGGTTCAAGCCTTCTTTTGTATCCATGTCTTTTGTCAACTGGTGTTTAGTTACAGGTAAAATCTCTATTTGGTTCAATATTTACTGTTGAATGTTTGTCTTTGGCCTTACAGTTACAGTATCATGACTGGATAAAGCTTTATGAATGTTTTTCGAGATACAAGATCTATGTAGAGATCTCCCATTTAAGACCAAAAGTTCAAGTTTCAATGGGTCCTCATTTGTGGTGGCGATATGGTGCTCAAGCCAGCTTGGAGCTGAAGAAGATTTGGTACTGTTTATAATCTGTTGCAGGATATAATACTTAGTAGTGTGGTTTATAAATTTCAATTGCAGACTGGCGTGGAAATAGAGTTAATTGTGCTAAACCACTTGTATAATGTATCAATTTGCATAAAACCACCACTATAAAAGAAATTTTCACTTAACCGCCTATATAAAATTTCAAGTTAACATATGACAACCTTTGTTAGTAGAAAAACTTTAAAAAAAAGTAAAACAAATATACATAATATAATTAAAACATTGTTCGACTTTGGTTCATTTTGAAATTTTATATTTTAAAAAAAGTTTTAATTAAAAAAAACAATAAAGTTTTGTATACATTTGCTTTTATAAAAAAATTAAGAGTTTTGGTTTAATATACTTTAAACTATTTTGAAATTAATGTAATTTATTTTTTATATGGTATAATTTTTGTCTTTTAAATATTTTTTTGCATTTTAAGAAAAATTTCTTTAATTTTTTCATATTAACAATGATGGTCATTTGTTAACTTAAGATTTCATATAGGTGGTTAAGTGAAAAAATTATAGTGGTGGTTTTGTGCAATTTACTCTTGAAAATATCACTTGTTAGTCAGATTTTCAAATATGGCATTTGCTTTCTTGTGTTAATGTTGATTCACATACGTCTTAAATATTGAGAATCTTGCCTTATTGCAGCTATAGATTCTCATGGGACCAAATAAAACACATGTGCCAGCTTCGGCGTCGGTACATTCAGTTGTATGCAAATCTGCTACAACAAGTGGCAAATGTAAGCACAGATGAGATCAGAGAAATAGAGAAAGATCTTGACTCTAAAGTTATTCTTCTTTGGAGGTATATTTCTGAAATTATCCTCGCTGTCTCAGCATTTTTGATTGAGACCCAGCATATATTGGGTCACTTCGTAGATGTTTCATGAAATGCTCCTTTATCGTTTTATTTACTCCCTCTTTGGGTATGGATATGCAGTTGATGCTAGGAATAGGATACTGTTTCTAGTAATTGTCATAGGGGAGCCTTTGTTATTTAGCTGGCTTAACCATTTGATTGATTTTTTGAGATTTCATTTTTTCAGCAGGTCAAAAGTGTGTACAAATTATTTTATTTATGGTTATGGGCCCATGAGGATAGTATAGACGTTGGGTTCTGTGTTACATGCGTCTTTCATAGTATTTTTTGGGTCATACATCTTTTATTGAAAATAATTGTTTAGGGCACTTTTTTTTAATGAAAGTAGCCTGCTGGGAGCTTCACTGTTGTTTTTTGGCATATTTCTCTCTAGATCAAGTTCTGTTGCTTTTCTTATAAATTTTCTTTTCAACACTCTATGATTGTTCCATGTTTCTCAAGTGGTGCAAAACATCATTCAGGTTGCTAGCTCATGCAAAAGTTGAGACTGTGAAGTTGAAAGAAGCCGCTGAACAACGTAGGAATAGGAACAGAGGCTGGTTTTCATTTGGAAGGTTTGAGAACTATTTTTATTTTTAGTTACCTTGGCAAATGATGTATTCGTTAGCTTGTCTAGTGTTTTTCTTGGTCATACTAGATCATCATGTCACTTCTGTATACCGCCGTTGAAGTACATCTTTATGCATTTTTGAACAATGTGCTCCAGGTATAGTCTAGAAGATGATGCACCTGGAGGAGATTCATCTGAGGGTTTGCAGTTAACACAGGGAGGGCTTACCAATGAAGAATGGCAGGCAATAAATAAGTTGTTGAGTTATCAGCCTGATGAAGATATGAACTTTCATTCTGGAAAAGACATGCAAAATGGGATACAAAACTTGGTTGCCATATCCATTGAGCAGGCTGCTGCTAGGATTGTTAGTAATAACGGGACAGAAATTCTATGTGGTAGATTTGAACAGCTTCATATCTCTACTAAATTCAGACATCGGAGTACAGACTGTGACTTGTCCTTGAGATTTTATGGGTTGTCATCACCTGAAGGCTCACTCGCAGAGGTAACTGAGTACTTTACCTCATCGTTTTCATTTCAAGGATAAGAGATATCAGTTGTGTTGTGGTTAGAACTCTGTTAGGAATTATTCCATTTCAAAGGGCTCCTATAAGTTGTGTATGTTCCCTGAATTACAACACATTTGCTTTAAACAAGTCATCATCATGTCTGAAGCAGAAAATTAAGTTACATGGTTTCTGTTTGGTAATCCAGTTGACAATCAGCCCAATAAAAGACACCCGGGCTATGTCTCGTTCTAATTGTTGATCTACTTTGCAGAGTGTCAGCAGTGAGCAGAAAGAGAATGCACTAGCTGCCAGCTTTGTGTATTCACCTGTTGGGGAGAATGTGGATTGGAAGCTATCCGCTTCAATTTCTCCATGTCATGTCACTGTAATTCTCTAACCATATTTGTTTGTTCCATTATTGAGTCTGTGCATCTGTTTGTGGTAATCTGGAATTCCCAGTGTAGTAAAGCTTTTAGGTGTGGTCGATTTCCAAAGACTTTCATGATTCAAATGTGACTTGATTGTTGATACGACCAGTTTTTATGTGGCACACCTTTATTTGTTATGGGCGAACAATGAGATGGCTCTCAAGTTAGCGAACTTTGACATTTAATTGATTTTTTCATGCTGCACATGTTAAGCATGTGGTTAACGTAACGTATTCCTGTTGACAGATCACTGAAATATTTCATTTTGCTAAAAGAATCTAGTTATTGTAACCACCTGATCCATAGAAAGAATACCAAGTCGTAACTTGGTATAACTACGGTCTTATATGACCCTTTTGCAATCGTTGGTTTCGGCTCGATAAACTGTTATTTTGTTAATATAGTTTATAAAAATACCCCTTAAATTTAGGAACTTAATGTTAATGATTTGAATTGTTCACACTATTTGTCCAGCTGTTCATGAACTCTTGATTACTTGTCTGCTGATGTTCATAAATTACAGCTCTGGATGGAGAGCTATGATCGGTTTATGGAATTTATAAAGCGAAGCAATGCTATTAGTCCTGCCATTGCAATGGAAACTGCAACTGCATTACAGGTACAATGTCATTTGTACCGTTGTACGTTTATTGGTTGCTTATACACAAACACTACAATGCGTCACTTTTTTCTGGATGTCTTAATGCAGATGAAGTTGGAAAAGGCGACTCGTCGAGCACAAGAACAATTTCAAATGGTATTGGAAGAACAGAGCAGGTGATTTTGGTGCAGTTATTATTGTTTTGATCACCAATATTTTCCACAACTTCAATTTCCTTCAAGTCCGGACCGTAATCATAAACTTTGGCTTTATGTGCAGTTTTATTTAACTTGAGTTTCTAAATTGAGACATAGCTCTTGCAATAGATTCTTTGATGCAAATAGATGATTCAGTGTGTTTCCCCTCCAAAATGAAATGGAGCAATGGGCTGAACTTGACATATATTGAGTAGAGTGTCTGACATGAATTGTTCAATTTGATTAATGAATGATATGTAATATTTATTTTTTATATCGATTAAGTTGAATGCGAAACTCCCTAAACTGGCTTCAACTTGCTTCATATAGTTATGTATTGATTTTGTAGCTCTTAGCAAACATACTAGATACTACTAAGACTCATTCCTCGTCAATCATGTTTGAACTTCAGCTTTGCTCTTGATATTGATTTTGATGCACCAAAAGTCAGAATTCCAGTAAAGGCCGGCTCTTCATCCAAATGTGATAGTCATTTTCTGTTGGATTTTGGACATTTCACACTGGTTACAAAGGTATGACACTCGTCTAGCTTGGCTGTTTATTTGGACCTAAAATTTTCAAGAGCTTTCATTTTCTTTCAGGAATGCCACGCTAGTGATCCTGGTCATGATCTGTACTCTCGCTTTTATATATCTGGAAGGGACATAGCAGCATTGTTTGCTGATTGCGCTTCTGGTTATCAGAATTGCACTTTTGTCATGCCAACTCATACTGCTCATTCGGAGGCTTCTACCCTTGAATCTGTTGATGGCTTTTATCCACTGATCGATCGTTGTGGTGTTGCTGTAATTGTGGACCAGGTATGTACATTCTTTGTTCAATGTGAATGAAATTTCAAAATCTCGGTTAACTCTTGATCATGGCCCATGATCTTTGTTGTGAAGATTAAGGCACCCCATCCAAGTTATCCATCAACTCGGATCTCTGTTCAAGTGCCAAATCTGGGCATTCATTTTTCACCCGCAAGGTATTCAAGGCTTATGGAATTGCTGAACATACTCTACGGGACCCTAGAGAGTGGACAACCCACTGCCGATAATTTTGATTCAGAATTGGCTCCATGGCATTCAGCAGATCTCGCTGCTAGTGCTAGAATCCTGGTTTGGAAGGTATATCTGGTTGTAGAATAACTACCACCACCAAGTCGTAACATGCATTCTGTTTAACTTCAGTCGATAAATGTAAAGCGGCTGTGGGTGTTGTTATTTGGTTGAAACTCTTGACACTCAACTTGTTACTGGATACAGGGCATTGGCAACTCCTTGGCCACATGGCAACCTTGCTATCTTGTTTTATCAGGAATGTATCTCTATGTATTGGAGTCAGAAAAATCATCTACTTACCAGCGCTGCTCAAGGTACCCTCAGTGCTGCCATCTTTATTTCTTTATTTGGGTTAATTACACTTAAAAGACCTGTATGTTATGGTCATTTTTTCAGAGAGACCTCTAAGTTATTATTTTTTTCAAAGAAAGACTTGTTTGTTATCTCAGTTCTCTTTTCAATACCCATCCGTCTATTTTGACGGAAATTGGCCATGGGCAGGGCGGCAGGCTCCGCCGGCCGCCACAACCACCCTCCATGTCCTCTAAATTTGCCATCATCACCACCAATCCCTCCGGCACCACCTTATCCACCTCTTCCACTCACAAAATCTCCTTCCCACCACAACCTTCTTGCTGACTCCATTTTCTTCTTCCTCTATCAACACCACTTCTTTCCTCTCCTCCTCCACCAACACCACTTCCATGTTCAGCTCCTCTCTCATAGCCAACTCTCGTGCCACCTCCAAGGCTCCAACAAGTTCACCTCCACCGTCATTCCAACAAGTTCAACTCTCATGCCACGAACACCTTCAACACCACTTCCATGTTAGGCTTCCTGTGTTGGTCTAATTTGGGCTTTTGATCGAGGCTTCGGGAAATGACGTGTGGCTACCTTAAGGAGGTGGCATTAAAGATGGTATCATTAGAGGAGAGGCTTGCGTGGAGTGAATGTTGTCGGCATTGGAGGTGATAGCGGTGGTGGAGGAGGTTTCAGAAGTGGATAAGGTGGTGCCGGCTGGATTGTTGGTGATGACGGCAACTCTAGAGGAGTTAGAGGGTGGTGGCACAACTTTAGAGGAGTTTTAGGGTAGTGGTCGGCGGAGCAACCGCTGTCTATGGTCAGTTTCCGTCAAAATAGACGGATAGGTACTGGAAAGATAACCGAGATAACAAACATGTCTTTCTTTGAAAAAAAAAACTCAAAGGTCTCTCTGAAAAAATGACCCTAACATACAAGTCTTTAACTGTAATTAACCCTCTTTATTATCTTTACCTTTCTTTCTTTTTATAGCATTTGAGTTACTCTTTTACTATTAGTTTATTTTATGGGGTTTTCGTAGCATTCTTTTTGTGAACTGACTTTTACCAATACATCACAGCATGGCTGGTCGCCAGATACACGAAGTTCCACCTTCAAGTGTGGGGAATTCAATCTTGTGCCTCGCTGTGAGTTTTCGGGGGATGGAGATTCAGAAGGTAATTAAAGGTCTTGAGTAAAACAGTGAATAAACAAAATTGATACTCATCAGAATCTACCTGCCGAGGCATGGTTAAACTTTGCTTAATTTGTTGTCGTGGATGTTTGTTTAAGTCCCTAAATGATTTAACCTTTTACAAACATCAGTGCATGTTGCACGTGTGTATAATGTCTTTGTTCGCATCTTTAGTCGACACTGTGCTTTCATGTAATGTATTAATTTATTGTACTTCAGAGTTCAGACTTATCATGTGATATTTTGTTTTCTGTAGGCCTTGGAGTCCTCTAGCACCTGGGTTATAGAATTTCACGATCTGGATGAGAAGGCAAATTGGATGAAAGGACTTATACAAGCCACTTATAAGGCCTCGGTATGACATCTGAGCAAAGTCTTCTTCTTGATTCTTCATTTCTGAGGTTTTCTGGATGATATGTTTTAATGTATTCAACAAGGCTCCGGCGTCCATGAATATACTCAAAGGATCTGAGCAGGATGCTCAAAACTTCATTCAGCCATCTGCTAAAAAAATTGCTGATCTGGTAGTTAACGGGGCATTGGTAGAAACTAGATTGTGCGTGTATGGGAAGGTGTGATTCTCCTTTTTAGCCTTTCTTGATGGTTCTCATAATAATTTTCAACTCAGCATATTGCCTGTGCATCACGTTTATTTCATAAATTGAAACATGTATTATGCGATGATTTTCAGATTGATGATGTTAGTAGTGATGCTCTTAGAAAGGATGAAGAGACTCTAATACTTGAAGTTCTTGCTGGGGGAGGGAAGGTAAGTTTAGCTGTATCCAAAACTCAGCTTGCATTTTGATCAACTTCTCATTATATCCCTGAGTATTCCAGAAAAGTTGAGAAATATAGAACCCGCTGGAGTTCTGTTGAATCGATCCTTAATTTTTTTTATCAATGGATATATTTATTTGGCGGAGTAATTGAGTAAATTTCGGTGGTGAATGAGAGAATTCGTAAAGTTTCCCAATGGTAAATTAGAGAATTGGATAAGTTTCCAATGTCTGTGCAAAATAAGCTGTATATTTGTAAGAGGATGGATTCTTTATGAATGAAAAAAATATTTAAAGTAGCAGTAAGGCTTTTGTTTTTCATAAAGTAAAGTCTTTAACAGGCAAACTAGGCCATAAAAACTATAAGCCCAGATATACACTTAGCAGTGGGTTTCATAGCAGCAGCACAAGCACACTACACTGTACTCTTATGGCTGAAGTGTTATGTTAGCATATGTTCATGCGAAGTGACGATTTACTAGTTAAGACGGATTTCAGTTCCAGGCATCATCAAAATATCATTTTTGTTGTTATCAACTATGATCTCCGGGTTCTGCGATATGGTTCTTTGAATCGAATTTGTTTAAAAGTATGAACAATCCTATGTTTACCATCTCTTGCGTACTAGGAGAATAAGGTGTAGCAAGGTTGTCCTCTGGTAGCTTATCTTTATCTCATTAATGGTTATCATATTACAGGTGCATTTAACTCGCCTTGACGGGGATGTAACCATCAAGACAAAATTGCATTCTTTGAAGATCATAGATGATCTTCAAGGACGCTTATCTGAGCATCCTCACTACTTAGCTTATTCTATACTGAAGAGTGATTACACAAAAGAGTCTTCGATAAGCCATGATGTTCAAGAAAAAGTCGGTTCACCCCTGCATGTAGAGGACGATGATGCTTTTACAGATGCATTGCCAGATTTTACTTGTTTATCTGATCAAGTTGTGTTCTCACCTCATAAAGATGATCAGTATCCTATTCGAACAGATTATGATAGCGAGTTCTCCATATTGGAGGCTGCCGAAGCCTTAATTTATGACAATGGATCAGGGAAAGGGAAAAGCTCATCTGGTGATATTTTTTACGAGGCACAAGGAAATGATAATAATCTAGATTTTGTTTCCTTTTCATTTTTGACGAGGAGCCCTAGCTCACCTGATTATGACGGCATTGATACACAGGTACCACAGAAATTACCTTTTTTTCACCCCTCTTGAATAACTTCGTAATGTTCTTGGCACATCGAATTCTTGAATATGATGTTTATTTTTGTTTTGTTTGAAACTCAGATGAGCATTCGCATGTCTAAACTTGAATTATTTTGCAACCGGCCGACTCTTGTAGCATTGATTGGTTTTGGTTTGGATGTGAGCTCAGTTAATTGTGGATCAAATGGTGCTGAGGTTACAGCAGATGATGGTGGATCCACATCAAATGCAGATGGGAGAGAAGATGCGGGACATGCTTATATCAAAGGATTGCTCGGTCATGGAAAACGTCGTGTTGTATTTAATCTTTACATGGATGTTGATAGCGTATCAGTGTTCTTGAACAAAGAGGATGGCACTCAGCTTGCAATGCTTGTGCAAGAAAGTTTTCTGTTCGATCTAAAGGTTTGTTGCTCTGACACAGGTCTTCTGTTTGTGTTGATGATATATGCTCTTTGTTGCTACTTGCTAGTATGACTGAGATATTTGATTATCTTAATAGTAAACTTAGGTAGCCAAATGTATTATGTTTTGTTGTTGATATATGCGCATTGTTGCTATAACATTGCTGTACTCTGAATTTGGCTACGTTGTCCTATGTGATATATGGTACAATATTTTGCTTTTTTGCTCCCCAAATTAATGGATCCACTTATTAGAATGTATGTTGCATCTGTTTTGGCACGGCACATCTGTTACTGTAATGAAATGTGACAGCGCAGCATTATTCGGATAAAAAGCTTTCTTGAAATTTAAAAATTTCTCTTTCTATCGGGGCAGTACGGTGTTTCTATTTTCGAATCTGATAATACTTAAATATCTATCTGTTTAATTTCCAATAATCAATGTGATGCTGTTTCTGTCAATTTGTACCGTGTAGTATAATCGGTTTTGTGATTTAATGTTTTGTTCAGTTCTATTATTCCATTTTACAGTAATAAAATTATTGTTTAAACATATATCCTTTCGTTGACATTTTCTATTGTGTAGGTTTACCCTAGTTCTCTATCAATTGAAGGTACTTTAGGAAATTTCAAACTACGGGATTTGTCAACTGGAATAGATCCCTGTTGGAGTTGGCTTTGTGACATCCGGAATCCTGGTGTAGACTCTCTTATCAAGGTTGAATTTGATCAATCTCACTGTAAAGTTTGTAAATGTTTATATATTCTACTCTTTGCCTTCCGTGTTAGGTTTGTGATGATTTTGATTCATTTTCAGTTCACATTCAACTCATATGGTGCTGAGGATGATGACTATGATGGATATGATTATAGTCTCCGTGGTCACCTCTCGGCAGTGCGCATAGTATTTCTTTATCGGTTTGTCCAAGAGGTTAGTTCACTCAGATCCATTAACGTAGAAGTTCAGTCTCGGTATAGCAAAGTAGCAGCACCCTTTCAGTTAGCATGTAGACATTACCAATGTGAAATGCATCTAGTGTATGTTGTTATATATTTGCCATTGTTTTCACCCAATCCATCTTATGGCGAACCACGTAATTTGGTCAACCAACATTTCAGATTACTGCATACTTCATGGAACTCGCTACTCCACACACTGAAGAAGCAATAAATTTAGTCGATAAAGTCGGAGGTTTGGAATGGCTGATTCACAAATCTGAGATTGAAGGATCGCCAGCACTAAAGCTTGACCTTTTTCTGGACACTCCAATTATCATTGTCCCAAGGACTTCCGTTAGTAAAAAGTGTGTTTATTATAACTCCATTTATCGTTTATTCATTTACCTTAGATTACTAGTGATTCTTCCCGTCCAAACAATAGAATGGTTATTTCCCTTTTGTGCTATCTAGGCTTCTTTCGCATGTCTTTCATCTCTTTAATTTACCTTCTTTTTTTCTCGATCTGCATTCATTTTCTTAATGTTGCAGTTTCATTCAGCTAGACCTTGGTCAGTTGACGGTTAGAAATAAGTTTAGCTGGCATGGAAACCACAAGGAAGACCTGTCAGCTGTCCATATTGACGTTCTTCATGCTGAGGTAATCCTTGACTTAAAAGAATGTTTGCTGATATCTTAAATGTAACTTACCTGGCAAATTAACTTGAAGATATTGGGGATCAACATGTCTGTCGGAGATGGAAGCTTTGTTGGTAAGCCAATGATTCGAGGCGGTGATGGGCTAGATGTTTTTGTTCGGCGAAGCCTGAGAGATGTTTTCAAGAAGGTTCCAACATTTTCACTTGAAGTAAAGGTAATATGAGAAGGATAAGACGCTTGTAAGGTGATGCATGCATGCAACATTCCAATCCATCTAAAAATTGACAGAAGATGACTTTATCAGTTGATCAATAGTGATAACTAGGTTTCTGCATACTGTATGATGGTAGGTTTTATGCGTAGTCATATAATCATATTCAGTCAAGTACTCTTGCTCTTTGTTGCTGTATTGAATTACTTAATAGTGATGGTTTTTTTTATAGAATTCTTCTCCTGTAGCTTCGTTAGAGGCTTAGAGCTAAACTCTGCCTTCTCAAATAGTTCTGTCAAAATCATTGAATTACAATAGCGTAAAGACTATCGCATCTACGAATCCTAAAACCCTTCTTTAATATTTTAGTAATTATTTTCGATCAGGTTGGTCAGTTGCATGCTGTGATGTCTGACAAAGAGTACAACATCATCATTGAGTGCTCAAGCAGTAATTTGTGTGAAGTCCCAAATCTTCCTCCCAGTTTTAGAGGAAGCCACTCTGATTCAAAGGACACGATGAGGCTGCTTGCTGATAAGGTCAATTTAAACAGTCAAATTGTCCTGTCACGTAATGTGACGATTGTGGGAGTTGAAGTGAAGCATGCTTTGCTGGAATTGTGTAATGGCATTGACCAGGAGTCACCTTTGGCACACATAGCTGTGAGTGTTCACCAACATCTATGGCTCATACTATTGTTTTTAGACATTAATTATTGCCCCATCATGGTTAAACACCATATTTGCGTGCTTACACATGGCAACACATTTTACACGATTTCTACTGTAATCGGATTTAATTTTCAACAGATGGAAGGTCTGTGGGTTTCATATCGGATGACTTCCTTGTCAGAAACTGACCTCTATGTCACTATCCCTAAGTTTTCCATCGTCGATAGCCGTGCCTACACCAAACCAGAGATGCGTTTAATGCTCGGGTCAGCTACTGATGCTTCGAAACAAGTGATATCTGGCAGTTTTCCACCTTCACTGAGTAAAGGCGCAATAATGAGAACAACTTCAGAGGTTTCTATTAGCATGGATGCGCCAATATCTACTATGTTTTTGATGGACTACCGATGGCGAACATCATCACAGTCTTTTGTGTTAAGGATCCAGCAGCCTCGAGTTTTAGTTGTTCCCGACTTTCTATTAGCGGTGGGTGAATTTTTTGTACCAGCTTTGGGGTCAATAACAGGTAGGGAGGAAACTGCAGATCCTAAGAAAGACCCAATCGGTAAACATAATTGCACCTTTCTATCAGAGCCAATTTACAAGCAGACTGAAGATGTCATGTACTTTTCCCCTTGTAAGCAATTGGTGGTTGATGCTCTTGATGTCGATGAATTTATTTACGATGGTTGTGGAAAAACAATATGCTTGACTGATGAAGTAGAAATAAAAGGAAATCGCTCACAAGCTTTGCAGCCTATTGTTATCATTGGACGGGGTAAAAGGTTGCAGTTCATGAATGTAAAAATCGAGGTATTTGAACTTCTCATTGTAACATGATTTTTACTTAGTGACTCACAATCAAGACCTAAATGATGGTGCTGAGCCTTATCACTTCCAACATTTGATTAAAGTTTGGTACATGAGACTCCTTATAGTATTTCTTAAGTTGAATCTAAAGTTTTTCATACTTTCATTCTTGTCTTCTATATCTGTCGTAATAATTTCTTCTTTTTTCAGAATGGGTCTCTGTTGAGGAAGCATACATACTTGAGTAATGGTAGTAGCTATTCTGTTTCTTCGGAGGACGGTGTGGATATACTGTTACTGGACAGCGATTCTGGTATTGATAAGACGAGTATCGAATACATGGATGAATCATCAGACACAACAGCTACTTCCTCGGATCTTCCAAGTAAATTGCAAAGTTTTACTTTTGAAGCACAGGTAGTATCTTCATTATGCTCACTATTACTAATAGTGTCTCATTAAATTGTCCTGTTCTTTCATTACAATTTTTTTTTTCTTGTACATGAATTATGATTTAACTCTGAACCTGAGTAACATGATAACATGCTGGAATTTGTATTGCAGTTTGATATGTGGTGTCTGCCTGTTTGTTATTGATGATGACTTTGGGGGTTTTGCCATGGTTGTCCCTTCAATTTGAAAATTCACATTAATTATTTGAACAGTCACAGGCTCACAGCCCTGTGCTCGACCAGCAACAAACAGGTTTCCAATTTAGTAGATGCTAACAGGTTTTATAAAGAGACCAAACCGCTAATAATGATCGTGGTCATCCTTACTTTGGGCTAAGTTTGTATACGCCTATGGCTGTATGTCCATGTTTCTGTGAAGTGGCATTTGACATTAAAAAAGAAGTACGACGAGGCTACAATCTTGCCAATATAAGCATAAATACACAAAATATGTAGTCTGCTATAAATAGAATATAGAACAATTTAGCACAGCTTGTTGTAAGACTCGAAACTAGAAGCTAGTAGAAGAACAAGGTTTCCAGAAAATTTGCAATCTTCTTCAGTCTGCATTATGAATAGTCAAGTCTTCAATTTTGGGCATGCCAAATTTTAGACTGGAAACTATATGAAAATATTCACACCCTTCCATCTTCCATCTTTTTCTCGGATTTCAGATAGTATCTCCTGAATTTACATTCTATGATGGGACGAAGTCTTCCTTGGATGATTTTATGGCTGGAGAAAAGCTCCTCCGTGCAAAAATGGATATGAGCTTCATGTAAGACTAAACACTACTCTTTACATTCTTTTTTTGAGTTTATTAATAATGGTGTCCGAAAAAAATCGTGGGAGTTTTAATCACAAGAGACAAGGGGGCAACCGTGGTACCCAAGAAGAAATTATCACAAATTGTTATGCCCATTTACAGGTATGCTTCAAAAGAAAATGATACGTGGATAAGAGCACTTTTGAAGGATTTGACAGTTGAATCAGGCTCGGGTGTTATTGTTCTTGACCCTGTGGATTTTTCTGGGGGATATACATCTGTTAAAGATAAAACAAGCATCTCGTTGATGTCGACAGATATATTCATTAACCTTTCATTAAGCGTGATTTCTCTTATTCTTAGTTTGCAAAATCAGGCAGCTGTGGCGTTGCAGTTTGGAAATGCCAGTCCATTGGCCCTATGCACCAACTTTGAACAGATCTGGGTGTCACCTAAAGGTCTAATGCTTGTTTAGTTCTGTAACCTGGGGATCCTTTCATGCTTTCATCTTAAACATCCTACAACTGCTTGCAGTTCTGATTGCTACTGCATTCGTTTATCCGTGCATAATTCATATGATTGTTTGTTTCCGCTAAGTCGCCTGTATTATTTATACTTATCTCGCACTATTTATTTGCAGAAGGGACCCACAATAATCTAACCTTTTGGAGGCCTATAGCTCCTTCAAATTATGTTATATTGGGGGATTGTGTAACGTCAAGGTACGGTACTATTTAGTTTATGTCTATACTACCAGTTACTACACAAGTTTGTCTCTCTTTTGATTGTAAAGTATATAGCAAGTTTCTGTAATTGTTATCATCAGCACTGTGAGATCTTCAGCCTATAATATTCATGTACTGTTTGCCTCTTTCTGTTTTATTCCATGATTGCAATTATGTTTTCTTTTGTTTTGTTAAATGAAAATAACTTATCTGACATGGAAATGCTATTCATTTGTTTGTGCTGGTCGAAAAATATGTCAAACTGACCTCAAGAGTTGATCGAGTTGGATGATTTGGTCATGTGTGTGTTTGAGTTTAGAAGCCAACGCTCACATCAGTTTACTAATAAATTTCCTTTCCTATTTAACCGATTTGTATATTTAGTTTTATTTTAGCGGGTTTGATCTGTTTATCATTATTATCATCCTTCTACTTCAGGCCTATTCCTCCTTCCCAGGCTGTTGTTGCGGTTGGTAATATGTACGGGCGAGTCCGAAGACCGCTTGGGTTTACTTTTTTGGGTTGTTTCTCCGATATCCAACTTAGTGAGGCTGATGAAAGCCAATTGAATCATGACTCCCAGTGTTCCATTTGGCTGCCTAATCCACCCTTTGGTTATGTGTCATTGGGATGCGTTGTACATCTTGGAAGGGAGCCGCCTCCCAATCATATAGTATACTGCCTGCGGTCTGATCTCGTGGGATCATCTAACTACTTAGAGTGCATGTTGAACGTGAGTTCAAATTCGAAGTTCCCGTCCGGGTTTAGCATATGGCACTGTGATAATGTTCTTGGATCCTTTAAAGCTCACTCTTCCACAGAACACCCACCTAAGCAAAGTTGCTCTGATCTTAGTTATATGCTTTTATGGTATTCAACTTTGAACAAGAAATCTGTTTCCGAGACCCCCACTAACAGGGACTCAGTTATGCGAGATAGTGATCAGAATCCTAATTCATCTGGATGGGACATTTTGAGATCAATCTCAAAAGCGTCGAATTGTTATGTCTCAACCCCAAACTTCGAAAGAATATGGTGGGACAGGGGTACTGACTCCCGTCGACCAGTCTCTATTTGGAGACCCATTGCACGCCCGGGTTTCGCTGTTTTGGGTGACTGCATCACTGAAGGGTAGGATATTTGGTTTTATAGTCATAAAATTTTGTGTCTGAAGTTAATGAATACATATTTAGAATGTTCTTATTGTGTCTTTTCTCAGCATTGAGCCTCCAGCACTGGGGATTGTTTTTAAGGTGAACAGCCCTGAGATTTCTTCAAAGCCTGTCCGATTCACAAGAGTTTGTCGCATTACTGGGAAGGGCCTAGATGATGTTTTTTTCTGGTATCCTATTGCTCCTCCTGGTTATGCTTCACTTGGATGTGTCGTATCGAGAAAAGACGAACCACCACCTGTGGAACTTTTTTGCTGCCCCAGGCTAGATCTTGTAAATCCTGCCACTATACTGGAATCACCTATATCGAAATCTGCAAATTCCAGGTCTTCTCATTGCTGGAGCATCTGGAAGGTTGAAAATCAGGTTAAAGCAATTTCAATCTTTTCGTTGTTCTTGGGTCACTATTTATCAAGACTGGCATCGACAAGCCTTGAGTTAACTTGATCAGAAATAATGTTCATTTTCTATCATTCATACTACATTCAAGTTGCATATTTACTTTCCACACAAATAGTCTGATGACAGTGTCTCCCACATTTTTTTGCAGGCTTGCTCTTTTCTTGCTCGACCTGATATGAAGAAACCATCCAGTCGCTTGGCATATACTATTGGTGATTCTATTAAACCAAAGGCTCGAGAAAACATAACAGCTGATATGAAACTCAGATGCTTCTCGCTTACTGTCTTAGACAGCCTGTGTGGAATGGTATGGAGTTGTATTGTATTTAATAATGGGAGACAAAACCTTCACGACTGGAGTGAGTTACTAAAAGGATTAACATCTTCACTAGAAGCAACCTACGAGAGTGGGAAGTATCAATTTCGCATTAGATACCAATTAAAGTTAAACGTTGGAATATTACAAAGAAGATGATCGCTGTCTTTTCAGTCTTTCTGTTTTATTTGTTTTGTAACATATCTATGTAAACATTACCAGAAGCAGATTAGTGTAACTGACTTATTCTTATTTTGAGCAGATGACCCCAGTGGTGAATGCTACTATCACCAATGTTAAAGTTGCAACCCATGGTCGGATGGAGGCAATGAATGCAGTTTTAGTTTCCTCTATTGCAGCATCAACCTTCAATGCACAATTAGAAGCATGGGAACCTCTTATTGAGCCCTTTGATGGAATTTTCAAGTATGGTTCAGTTCGCCCTCATTTCTTTCAGAATCCCATTGTCAAATATATTGTCCGTCAAACTGTTTTTACAATCCAGGACTATAAACATGCATATGTTTGTGAACTGCAGGTATGAAACCAATGACACCGGTGGCAATCCAGTGGCAGGAACTGAAAAGAGAGTACGTGTAGCTGCTACCAGCATCTTAAATTTAAACATTACAGCGGCAAACCTGGATGCCTTTGCTGGGACAGTAGTTTCCTGGAGAAGACAAATGGAACTTGAAGAGCGGGCAATCAAACTTAAAGAGGTAGGTGGTTTGGAGCATCTAACGATGCAAATTGTAGTGATGTATCCCCGGTGTTTGTTTAACCATACTAGTATAACAATTAAAGTGCATGGAAAATTCTAGAAATGGTTCTGCAGCAGTTTCAACTCCTTGATCCTTATTCTTTATATTTCAGCAACGAGTTGCTGCACATGATAGGCCAGAAGATGATTCAACATTATCAGCTCTTGATGAAGATGACTTTCAAACGGTGATTATTGAAAATAAGCTCGGGTGCGATGTATATGTGAAGAAAGTTGAGCAGAACACAGATTCAGTTGAAGTAATATATCATGATACTTGTTCATCTATATGGATGTCACCTCCAAGGTTTTCAGATAGGGTAAATACTGTAGATCAGTATAGAGAAGCACGCCATTATGTTGCAGTCCAGATAATCGAGGCAAAGGTTTGTACTGTGTATTTAATTATCTGCGTATCAAGTTTGATTGTTGGAATTTCGTACATGACTCTTTTCACATTTGTTACTACTGTTGTCACTTTGCAGGATTTGCCTATTATCGATGATGGAAATAGTCATAATTTCTTCTGTGCTTTGCGTTTGGTTGTCGAAAGTCAGACCCCAGATCAGCAGAAGCTTTTTCCTCAAAGTGCGAGGACAAAATGTGTGAATGCTTCAAAAGGAAGATCTGGTGATGTGAATGGTGGAATTGCTAAGTGGAATGAGCTATTTATATTTGAAATTCCCAGAAAGGTGACAGTATATGATGAAGTTTGGTTGACATTTTCTATTACTTATCTTAAGTTCAAGTTTATGGTATCTACAATATATATGTAAAACCTGTTACTGAAAGAACCTGCAATAACTATGGGAGTAATTTCCTGAATGTAGGTGTGGCTGTTGAGCTGAGATTGTGGATTTGGGTTTTTTTAAAACTTTGTCTAGTGGCATTATCAATACTGTTAGCCACATCATGTCTGGATGGAAGTTTGTTTTTTAAGACTGCAGTTATGGCTCTCATATGAAATTTGGATTTGTTACAGGGAACTTCTAAGCTTGAAGTGGAGGTTACAAACTTGGCTGCTAAAGCAGGGAAAGGTAGAGGCTAAATATGGCTTCCAGAAACTTGGCATGCTCTCTTTCAGTACCAGATTCCTTGAAAACATAAATTTAGGATCATAAGCTTTTTCATCAAATGTTGAAACACCATGATGTGGGAGAAGTGTTGTTCAACACGTGATTTAGTTGGCTTTTCTTGGACAGGTGAAGTTGTTGGCGCATATTCATTTTCGATCGGACATGGAGTGAGTTCGCTGAAGAAAGTTGCATCAGCTAGGATGTTGCATCAAGGGAATGATATGCAAAATGTGGTGTCCTATCAGCTGAGAAGAAAGGTTAAATTTTCATTAAAATGCATGAACTGGCAGGGGTGCATTGATTATAGTTTCCATTTTCCTTACTTTGCACATTATTGTCTTTCAGGGCCAGCCAACCATCAATGATAACTCAGTCTGCCATGCATCCCTGTCAGTATGCACAAACTACTTTGAAAAGAAATTCAGCGGAAATTTCCAAAGAGATAAAACTGAGTCTGTCATCGAAAATGAAGTAGGATTTTTGATGGCTCTCAGCGCTGATGGTCCTTGGGAATGTTTTGACTCATTATTTCCACTGTCAGTGATTCCAAAGTCCTTGCAAAATGATTATGTCGCGATAGAAGTTGTAATGAAAAATGGAAAGAAGCATGCAGTTTTAAGAGGGCTGGCAACCGTTGTGAATGATTCAGACGTTAAATTGGATATACTGGTTTGCAGTATGCTTTCTGCTAAAGATAAGGAAGAGTATTCGCAAGGAAATCATTCCGATGAGGTTGTAGAGGAAATTTTCGAAAACCAGCGATGTCAACCTATATCTGGTTGGGGAAGTGGACAGACCAGTGTTCAAAATAATGATCCAGGGCGTTGGAGTAACAGGGATTTTTCATACTCATCAATGGTGAGTCTTGTGTATGGCATGTGCATCTTCTAAATCTGATCAACATGTATATGATTAGACATCTCATCATCTTTTTTCGTTTTGCAGGATTTTTTTGAACCTCCTCTCCCAACTGGGTGGCAATGGGTATCAACGTGGAATATTGATAAGTCAGCATTTGTTGATAGTGATGGCTGGGCTTATGGTCCAGGTTTCCAAAACTTGAACTGGCCTCCCAGTACTCAGAAATCCAGCTCAAAATCTGCCGTTGATGTTGTCCGCAGAAGGCGTTGGATACGCAGGAGACAGAAACTTGCCGAAGAAGTTGATAGCTCAAAAGGTTTTCTCATTACTGTGGATCCTGGCTCATCTTGTGTCTTACCTTGGAAAAGTCTGTTGAGTGGATCTGAGCAATGTTTGAAAGTTCGTCCATCTGCTGATCTTCAGCCAGCTTTGCCTTGGGGTCATACAGTTGCTACTGGCTCCCCAGATGCCTTTGGAAAAGAGCAGTTTGTCACGGAGAGTCCACTGTTGCGACAGAATACTATAAAGCAAGGGAAGCAATTTACTGATTATATCTTCAGATTAGATCATCTTGAGAAGAAGGATATGCTTGTTTGTTGTAGCCTGAAAAGTGAAGCCGAACAGTTCTGGCTAAGCACGGGGTCTGATGCTTCAATTCTTCATTCTGCACTTAATGAACCAATTTATGATTGGAAGATATCCTTCAACTCTCCTCTGAGGTTAGAGAATCGTCTGCCTTGTCCAGCTGAATTTACAATATGGGAAAAAGCAAAAGACAGGGGCATTCAGAGACAGCATGGGATAATCCCTTCGCGTAAAAGCGTGCATGTCTATTCAGTAGATGTTCAAAAATCTGTTTATCTGACATTATTTGTTCATGGTGGTTGGGTTCTGGAGAAGGTATGTTTCATATCTGCCCTCCACTTTTCATTCTAATGTGTATTGTGTTTTTTATGCATGTTTTGAATTCTTCCAGGATCCCGTTCTCATTTTGGATCTCATGTCTAATGATCACGTCTCATCATTCTGGATGGTCCATCAGCAAAATAAACGGTATGTCTCATCTTAGCTGAATGGTTTTGTTACTGTCAGTCGTTGTCATTAGCGATATATGTACACATAGAGTAATCACTTTCTGTATGCAGGAGACTTCGTGTCAGCATTGAGCGTGACATGGGAGCGAATGGAGCGACACCCAAGACCATTAGATTCTTTGTTCCATATTGGATTGTGAATGATTCATCTCTCTTGCTTGCATATAGATTAGTGGAAATTGAACCTTTAGACAGTGTGGATTCAGTTTTTCTCTCAAGAACAAAATCTTCCAAAATTGCCAGTGCTTCAGAGAAGAAACATCTTGGTGCAAGGAAAAATATTCAAGTACTGGAAGCTATCGAAGACACAAGTCCGATGCCCAGTATGCTTTCTCCTAAAGACTATGCAAGTCGCAGCGGAGGGATGCTATTCCCATCTCGAAGTGATTCATATCTGTCTCCCAGGGTGGGTATTGCAGTTGCTGTGAGATACTCCGATAACTTTAGTCCTGGAATATCCCTTCTTGAACTGGAAACTAAGGTAATTTTTTATTGATACTATTGAAGCCGCATTGCGTAACACTATCGTTAACAACTAACTTGTGGTTTAGGAACGGGTTGATGTGAAGGCTTTTAGGTCGGATGGATCCTACCACAAGCTATCCGCTCTGCTGAACATGACGTCGGACAGAACAAAGGTTTTTGCATTTCCTGCTATAGAATTATTTTCATCGTTATTTTGATGCAATGAAGGTGAACAGTAAAGTAAACAGTTACTAAAATCAGCGATGATTAAGAAATTCAATGCCTTGCATATCCACCTTCTATTTTCAGGTTATACATTTTCAGCCACATACATTGTTTATCAATAGAATTGGTGTTGGTTTATGTCTCCGTCAACTCGACACGTCATCTGTAGAGTGGATACAATCCCCTGATTCCCCGAAATCATTTGCTTGGCCATCATCAGCAAAACCCGAACTACTGCAGGTTTGAAAGTTGTTATTGGTCAAATATATCATCTCATATAAGTTATTGTAATGTTGCCTTTTGAAGTTGCTGATGTGGCTTGTATGTCCTTAGTTGCAAGTAGAAGGTTATCGGTGGAGTTCACCATTTAGTGTGTGTACTGAAGGCTTGATGGGCATTTATTTAGAGAAAGATTCTGCGTGCGAGCGATTGTATCTTAAGGTGGAAGTAAGGAGTGGTACCAAAGGCTCACGTTATGAAGTGATTTTTCGCCCCGATTCATATTCAGGCCCTTACCGGTATGTTTATTTCTGACCACAATATATATCCTTATTTAATTCAGTTATATAGTTGTGTGTTTGGAGGCTTGGGTGGGTCTGGGCACAACTCAGCTTCAGATAGCTATACACTTGTAGTGAAAAAGGTGTTGAAGACGCACTTCTCAATTAACGAACTTGCAAAGCAACACTATTGCATAAAGCTGGCACCCGCACCCTTTTTGTGTCTTCAGTTTGTTCGACGAAAAATGGGACCTAACTGTGACTTCTATCCATTTTGCAGGATAGAGAACCGATCGGTGTTTTTACCTGTAAGTTTTAGACAAGTTGATGGGACTTCTGAGTCATGGCGATCTCTTCCTCCCAACACAGCTGCTGGTTTTACATGGGAAGATCTTGGTAGACGGAAGTTACTTGAGATTTTGGCGGATGGGGATCGTCCATCGAAATCTAATACTTACAATATTGATGAGGTCTGTGACCATCAACCAATACACATAGATGGTGGACCTGCAAAAGCGTTACGTGTTACCATTATTAAAGAGGACAAAATAAATGTCATAAAGATCAGTGATTGGTTGCCGGAAAATGAACCTGCTGCTGAGATGATAAGAAGCCTTTCAGTATTGTCATCACAGAATCCGAATGAGATTTTGCATCAGCAATCAACGTCGGCGGTGAATACTGAATGTCACTTTACTGTAGAAGTTGCTGAGCTTGGGTTGTCAGTTGTTGATCATACACCAGAGGAGATACTTTATTTCTCTGTACAGAATCTTCTGGTCTCACATTCATCTGGCTTAGGTTCTGGAATCAGTGGGTATGTTTAACTTTGAAAATGGTGCCTCGGTCATATGATTAGAGAGTTATATGTGTAATGCTTTGTGTATTTCTTATCTCATGTGCAACAGGTTTAAATTAAGAATGCGTGGAATCCAGGTTGATAACCAGCTGCCACTAAGTCCTATGCCAGTTTTATTCAGGCCTCAGAAAGTAGGAGATGAAGATGTTGATACTATCCTTAAATTTTCCATGACAATGCAATCTAATGGATCGATGGATTTATGTGTGTATCCCTACATTGGTTTGCATGTAAGCAGCATCTTTAAACCCTATTTGTTCTGGACTTATATGATGTTTTCTTAATCTTTATCCTTCCTTTCACTGTCATTAGGGGCCAGAAAGCTCGGCTTTTCTAATCAATATTCACGAACCAGTCATTTGGCGTCTGTATGAGATGATACAGCAGGTTAATCTGAGTAGGATCAGTGTGACGCAAAAGACGGCTGTTTCAGTTGATCCCATCATCCAGATTGGGTATGAGAATTTCTAATTACTGTCACGGTAATATTCATTGTATTATTGGTCAAGCTTGAAACTGTATTTCACATCGTATCCATGTTGTCAGGGTTCTCAACATATCAGAAATTCGTCTCAAGGTCTCGATGGCTATGTCTCCAACTCAGCGTCCTCGAGGTGTACTTGGATTTTGGTCGTCTTTGATGACTGCGTTGGGAAACACAGAAAATATGCAAGTGAGTAACATTGCATCTGTGTATGTTTTTGAAACACAATGTTGTTAAATTGCTGTACATGCCTAAGGCAGAACTGTGAAATTATGCTGCTCTCTCAATCGAAAGATGTGGCTGTTAAAAATGCCTAGAAATTGTTCCGACAGCTTTTGGTGTAACGTCAACTTCAATGTATTTATGATTTGTTCATCAGGTCAGGATTAATCAAAGGTTTCTTGAGAACTTGTGCATGAGGCAGAGTGCTATGACCAGCAATGCAATCGCAAACATTCAAAAGGATCTTCTCAGTCAGCCACTTCAACTACTCTCGGGTGTAGACATACTGGGTAATGCAAGTAGCGCACTTGGACATATGAGTAAAGGTGTGGCGGCATTATCTATGGACAAAAAGTTCATTCAAAGCCGGGAAAGACAGGTAAATATCTACCTGGGCCTCAGAGCAATTTCTAAAAGCCCTTTTTTGTTTGTCCGGGGAATGTTGCAATTTTTAATGTGTTCAGTTCAATTCAATTGAAGTAAGTGTCATTTGCAATTGATGCCCACGGTTATTTTGAACTTCTCTGCTTAAGTGTGATATTCAGTTGGCAATACCTCTCATATGGTTTATTTTTGTTGATAAACAATTAAGATAAGTTCAACATTATGTTTCGTCAATACTTACTAAATACTTTTCAGTCTCTCAAGTAGTATTTATTTATCATTTGCTCTCTGCCCTAAAGGAAAGCAAAGGCGTAGAGGATCTTGGTGATGTTATCAGAGAAGGAGGTGGGGCATTTGCCAAAGGGTTGTTCAGGGGGGTAACAGGCATTTTAACAAAGCCTCTTGAAGGCGCTAAGTCGTCAGGTGTTGAGGGATTTGTTCAGGGAGTTGGTAAAGGCATAATAGGTGCAGCTGCGCAGCCCTTCAGCGGTGTGCTGGATCTGTTGTCAAAAACCACTGAAGGAGCTAATGCTATGAGAATGAAGATAGCAGCAGCGATTACTTCCGAAGAGCAACTTCTTCGAAGGAGGTTGCCACGGGTTATTGGTGGAGACAATTTACTTCGCCCATATGATGAGTACAAGGCACAGGGACAGGTTAGATATTGCCTCAAATCATTCAATGGATCTAAATTACTATATTGCTTGCTATAAAATTACTGCCGCATGTGCAGTTATGCTTTATCCCCTCTCAAGTCATGCAGTTTTGATAATTAATATGATATATCCCATGAACATTTAAATTCCACCATGCAGGTTATTCTACAATTAGCGGAATCAGGTTCATTCCTTGGTCAGGTTGATCTATTTAAAGTCCGTGGGAAATTTGCCCTATCTGATGCTTATGAAGACCACTTTTTGCTTCGCAAAGGGAAAATACTTATAATTACTCACAGACGAATCCTGCTGTTGCAGGTACGCTAGCTTCCTTGAAATTGCTGATGATTTGTTTCTTTATGGGTATAACTTATAAGTTTCTGAAATATCTGCTTTGATTTCAGCAACCGTCCAACATTATTCAACGGAAATTCAGCCCTGCTAGAGATCCTTGTTCTGTGCAATGGGATGTCATGTGGGACTCATTAGCCACTATGGAACTGAGTCATGGCAAGAAGGATCGCCCCAAATCTCCACATTCACGCGTGATCATTTACTTGCAGACAAAGTCGACAGATTTCAGAGACCAAATTCGAATCATAAAATGTGTTCGAGAAACCTCTCAGGCTTTGGAAGTTTATACTGCTATAGAGCAGGCACTGAAGACATATGGACCAAATAAATCAAAGGTTAGAATTTTCTTTATACAGCTGCTCGATTGTGAGTGATAGTCATGGGTCTTGCCTGTCTGATATCTCCTTCAACAATCAGCCATGTATTATGAGGATCTTACATTGCCCACTTTCGAACGTTTTCAGGGAATGCTGAAAAGAAAAATGGCAAAACCATATTGGCCAACTGATGATTCTTTTACAACCGAAGGAAATGCTAAAGAGCAATCATGCGCTTGGTCACCTCAACAGGTCCCTTCATCAGTTCCCTTGAGTACAACTTTTGGTAGCAGCAGCGGCGGCAGTAGTTGATCGGTCCTCTCTTCAAGACCTGCACCTATAACTATACGACCTATATATGGATTGAATTATTTAAACAACTGAGCATATGATGCTTGTTACAAATTTGTAGATGGTGCAATGATGAAATGTATAGTTACCTTTGTAGACTGGCAACAGTGTATAGACGTCGGCCTATTTAGCTTTCTTGTCGGTCTCTGTACATAAATTATGTTTTGATGCTTGTCAAATTTATTTCAAAGAAAACCACATCTTTCATGGAACTCGCGTTGTCATTCTAAATTCTACTACATTTATCCTTGTTAACTTTTCAGAAAGCTTATTATAGTTTTTTTTTATAATAATTTTTCAGAAAGGTTATTAACAATTTTCATTTCTTTCAGCTTCTGGGGTATTTTAAACACACAGTTAAATTCTCTAGGCTGAATCAGACTGCATTTTTGTGATTACAAGCTCAAGCTCTTTACAATAGAAAATGAGTATATATTTATCGACTTCCAACTTACATGTTCATACTAAACCCGAAATCCTCATTACTATGTTCCTCGCTGCCAAGTTCACAAGACAAGAGAGGTTAAAAATACCTAAATAACAATTGGTGTGGTCATAATGTACAAAACCTTGGACCTTAGGGGGTTTAGAAAGCTCCTTTAACCACTAAACCACCACCACTCTAATGGTCGATTCAAACTCCATTTTTTATATCAGAATAAAGTTGGGCATCATCAAAATCATTGAAGTTCATCATTTTTTTTATTGCAAATTCAGCCTTTTTTTATTTCTGCGTGGCATCTTTTGGAAAGGGTTCAAGAGAAATACTTAGTTTTTTTGTGAACAAAATCATAACTGTTCAAATGAAGTATATCAACGTCTTTGATTAATCTAGAGTTCAGTTATTTATAATTATTTTATTACTACAAAAAGTATAATATAATTCCCACAAAATTCAAAGATAAGGATTTAGGAAATATATTTTATCGGAAACCACTCATAAACTACCTGTATAACCCGCTACTACCAAGACCCAACAATTTCTTTAAAAATAGTTACATTTTGTTTTGAAAACTCAAAAGAAATATCTTTAAAACTTCAAAATTAAATAAAGCAATATATAATTATCACCCATTTAGTATAGCTTTTAACACAAAAATTCTACATTTAGAATATTTTCTTTTAATTAAATTTGATACTTTAAAACTTTATCAAACTTTTGCATAAAATTTCACTAAAAATATCAAAAAATGGATGGCTATTTTACACTTGTTTGGATGAATTGTATCAATCTTTGGAATGCTTTGGATTCTTTGTTATTTTTAATAAATTATTCATAAAATTTCAATTTCCCCTAATATGCATACAAAAAATTATTAAAAATAAAAATTAATCATTCCTTAATTCATATAAGTTCAGAAAAATAATTCATATAAATAATTTTTGTTTATATTTTTAGTAAAATTTTGTGCTAAATTTTGGTAAATTTTTTAAATATCATATTAAATTTATACAACATAATTTCAAAGGCATAATTTTTT